>JXOV01007609.1:258-34468 GCA_001014945.1 Clogmia albipunctata | reverse complement strand
TTACTTTCAAAACAAGGACATCATTCAATAAAATGCAATTTTATAACTGGCAATTAATTGTGTGTGTTTACTTAGGTATAGTAGTAGTCAATTGACGATTGCTATCAAAGGTAAAAAATTTAAACGTTTGCTTATTAAGTGGCTATATAGAGGGCCTGTTAGTTTAAAGAAGGGTGTTAACGCGATTGTTTTCAGCATTAAAGCAGATGCAACAGTTTATATCACTCGAATATTTCTCCGCTGCTAAACAACAGTCAAAGATACGGTTGATGGGTGCTATTTACCTATACAGTTTGTTATAAATCGTCATTAAATTAGACTCAATTAGAGAATTTAAATTCAATTTCGGTCCCAACTATTGTGTTATTATAGTTATAATTAAAGACCTAAATTAAACCCAAAATTATTATAAAAACATATACTTACGCCCTTCCGAGGTCCAATTTTTATTGTCGATTATCGTCCCATTTTGATCGCCGATGTCATCAGTTATTATCACGATCGGAATGCGTAGTTTGTTTAACAACGTGTGAAGGAAGCACATGTCGTACAATAATAAAGAAAAAAAAGAGGGTGATATTAATACAAGTTAATTCAGATCGCAGTCTCACCAAAATGAAATAAATAAATTTGGTATTTGATATAGAAATAATTGGGTGTATTTAATATAACCTATTACAAAGATAATTTTCTTACATTTGATTCAATGTATATGACTACAAATATATAATTAACATTTATTGAAAAGTATACAATACATAATTAAAAATATATTTCANTGAAATAAATAAATTTGGTATTTGATATAGAAATAATTGGGTGTATTTAATATAACCTATTACAAAGATAATTTTCTTACATTTGATTCAATGTATATGACTACAAATATATAATTAACATTTATTGAAAAGTATACTATACATAATTAAAAATATATTTCAATACATCAATTATATACAAGATATACAATATTTATACAACATTTTTAAACAACTTAATAAAGAGTGTAGCGAATGTTTTATAATGTATTGAATAATACTTATCGGCCGTATTTTATATATGACTATAAGCATTTTAAACAAAAATCAATTTTGTTTCAATTTAAAAAAATACTTTTAACTAATTTGTATCATTGTTTTATTTCTACGATTAGGTGTGATGTAAAAGAGAATTGATTTCCTTTGGTTTTTTCTCGCATATAGAAAATATTATTGGTCTATTTTGATGAAAGAGCCATTGTTCGTTTCCACAATCACATTTTTTAAAGAGACATCCGATATGTGCATTTCATAAAATGTTCCGTTATTTTTTAAACTATCGTTTAGTATAGCAAACCATTCACATCGAAACTGACTTCTATTACTAATTGAATCTATTTGATAAAAATCTTCCACGAAAGACCCTTTAATAATAAATAAAAAGTAAGAATTATTTAAATTCTAATGATATAAAAATACAGAATAAATATTAGTGTCAAATTATCAACAAAAATGCATAATTTTAATAATGCATATTTTAATTCAGGTGATTCAACTTTAGTATCCGCACAAACCTGATTCTTATTCTAAGAAACACACATAAAGAAATTATAAAATGTAACCAATTATTATTTGTGCAAATGGTAATTAATAATTCTACAAATTACTGGTGATTATTCACCGAACCGAGTCACGTTTTATTTAAAGTGAAATGAAATTACAATAGAGAAAATTATGAGTGCGAATTTCACATTTATATCATTAATGCGAATTCTGTACATAATTAATCATTAGCGTGTGCACTTCATTTATCGCATTGATTTTTTTAACAAAAAAATTTTGTTTACAGAAATAATGCAACCAAACAGTTTGTTATTTAATTATTCGCAAGTCAGCAAAATAATTTTATACCTAATTTATTTATAATTTTACCGGAAAGCATAACCATACATTCTGAATTTTCTTAAACTTGCCATTTTAATTAGTATGTACAGTACCGTGGTAATGTGGTAGAGCACTCATTTTTTAGTCTATAAAAACACAAAAATTTACTGTTCTTACTTAAGGATAGTTTTGAAATATAATACTTAATTTTGAAAAGGAATATGGTTTTATTAATATATGCTTAATATGAGAGAGATGATCACACGTTGCAGGGTTCTCTGTCGAAATTTCTAAAATTTTAATCATTCAGTTCATTCGTTGAATTTCGAACGGTTTTGACTCCCTCGCTAATAGTTGTATTAATGATAATAAAAGCAATAACTTCAATTTACACGCTAACGATCAATATTGAAATTTAGTTTCAAACACACAACTAATTAATTTTTTGTGATATATTGTAGTAAAAATAATATTAATTTTATCTCAAATTTTGCACGATAGTGTATCATATCATTTTTTCACCAAGACATAATTATTAACGTTAATTAAGAAGAAATATTTAATTTCCGATTCATTCGAATTAACATATGTTTAATTTATTTATAAGAAAATGTTTTATTGTTGGCGAATTACTAACATTACGTTTTTTCACACCTTTGATTTCCATTCTCTCTTTCAATGGTTTGTGCTGTTTATGTAATAATGCGAAATATTTATTAACATAGATCACATTGGATCGCTCAACTATCCAAGGGAATGTTCCCTGATGTATTCAAATCACCTTCTGATTAATTACTGGAATTAATACGATTCGCTAAATTGAATTATTTTTATATGGATGGAAATCAGGTATACCTACGCAATTTACATCACATCTTCCTAATCAACTTACGATCAGTAGAGCGTACATACATGTGGTTCTATAAGTATTATTTACCGGCATTCGCCAGCTATTAAACTTACATTGGTCGGATCCTGAAAGAAAAAGAAAAATTGCATTAATATGTTAATGTTGTTAAAACGTAATACATATTTTACTGCTATATTAAAAATTTCAATTTCGTTTGTTACTAGTGTGAAAAGTATATAATTATTTGAAATAAAACAATATTAATTATACAAAATATAAACACCGATTTTAAATTAATGACTTTTGATTCAAAATTAATTTATTTTAATCATCAGAATTTCAAAAGTCATTTCCATTATTTCCAAACTTTCACCCAAGCGGCACTTTCTTTTTCAATCCCCTTAAAATTACACAAAAACTGATTTTAAAAAATTGACGTTATAACGAATGCCACGACCTGGATTTGGGACCAAGGCAAGGGTTTGGGCAAAAATTGACTTCTGTTAAAATTTTCGTATATATGTGAATAAAAGAGGCATGAATCTCAAAACAAAGTAAAATATTATCTTTTCTGTATAGAATTTNAAATTACACAAAAACTGATTTTAAAAAATTGACGTTATAACGAATGCCACGACCTGGATTTGGGACCAAGGCAAGGGTTTGGGCAAAAATTGACTTCTGTTAAAATTTTCGTATATATGTGAATAAAAGAGGCATGAATCTCAAAAGTAAAATATTATCTTTTCTATATAGAATTTCAAAAAATATATTCCATATTAGTATTAAATACATTTGTATTTGTTTATAACATGATACAAGAAGTTCGATTTATAGCCGATAAAAATCATGTACTGTATTCATAAAAATCGTCGCAATTAAGAAATTAGAACAAGAAACCTTTATTTGAAACAGTCACTAACGTTTATATATTTATTATGCTAAACATTCTAGTGAAATTGTAAGGTAGGTGGTCTATATTACGTTTTACCGGAACTATATGAAACTCATTGTATGGTACATCCGGTAATTTCCGTTCACAGTTTTACTGCGAAAAAATGCTGTACTACAAGTGTTTTCCCGCAGAATTACTCCACTAATGTAATGATTTATGGGGGGATTATCAACATAAAGGGGTTAATACCTAGCCAATCCCTTTGTCGATCACGTACCATATCTTGTTTTACGCCTTGAGTTCATAGGATTATTTTAAAACAATTTATGCACCCCCAAGCAACACCATTCACTGATACTTCCTTTAAGTTCTAGTCCAAAAATAAATGGTGTAATTATCTTTGATAAAACTAGAAATAATTGCCATCGTCCCCCTTACTCTGCTGAGGTCATGATATCCAGTTATTTGTAACCGAAACATTATTGATAACGAAAGAATTATTAAAACATTATGACAAGTCAGTTTTATCCCTAATAAATGATTCAAGCACATGTTAGGTGTATGAGTCCTGTAATTGGCCTCTTTTCTGTCACACACAGAGTTTTAACCAAGGCACCACCTTACCTCGTTTAGACAAGCAGCACTCACTGAAATTCCGTGCCAACCAAAATAAATCCCCATAAATCACATCCACAATTTATGGTAATAGACCGAAACCAGAACCAGATTCCGACCAAATGACATATAAATAATTGCTGATGAAAGTTTATTTATATGATAATTTCTCATAAACTTGTTTCCATATTCTATAGGATAAGTAAATTCTGAAGAAACCACCACATTTCGATTATCCCCAATTCGTGACATTAAACTGACTGTCGGCGGCCGCCGGCGTTTGCTGGACAATCTTACGGGGTGTCAATTTATCGCACGCCATCATCCACCGAAAAACTACACACCAGAAACAAATTTACTTTCGATCCGAATTAATTAGCCAACGACACACAACATCCCATGCACATCACTTTCATACACACACACATACATTGAGTTTAAGGTGTCAATCTACATGCCAAAGTTATGTCGACATAAATGTAAACCTTTTGTTTTAATATATCTCATCAATTATGGCCGGATTGAGTGTGAAAATTCTCCGAGGAACGACACTTTTGGCGAATTATTGCCAAAAAACCAATGCAATTAAATTGACAAAACACAGCAATAAAATGGAAATCAAAATGTTTAGTATGACTAGAATGCTATCATTTTGAATATCGGATCGTATCAAAGCTCAGAGTCAACCCTCCTGCCTCCTCACTCCCCATCTCCAGCTCACTCTAACTGGCTTGACATTCAATAGTTTTAATTTTCACACAACAAACACCAATAGTGCGACGACTAGATGAACTCAAGTGTTGGTTAGCAGCGGGAGCTGACGACGCGACAGCAACGATGACGGTTTAGCATAAAATTTTCGTGTATTTCATTGTCGTTTTATGTTAACATTGGCCATTAGATGATAATGATATTTATCAAAATATATACTTAATTAAATTATAATCAGGGAGAATGTGTTTAAACTAAATGCCAATTAACGACGAGGCGGTTCTCAGTTTTTGTTGTTGTTGCTGTTCATTCCTGGACTGGACTCAAGTCCCCCAACTTTGTTAATTGGTCAAGTTTTGTCTCTAGATCTGGTTTAAACAAATTATTTAAATTAAATTGTCAATTAATTCCATATTAGAATTATATTTTCGTCTATTTATCAAAGCTAAGCCTGAAAGTCCTATTCCACTAATGAAATGCTCCCAAAGATTGGTCAAAGATTAGAATTTATTTTAATCAAGCCGATATACACCGTGTATTAAGAAAGAAAACCCTAAACTATGGTTATTGCTTGATAATAAGCACCCTTTAAAAGTAAACACCATCATTCAGAATTGCTTTTTACAGGTTGCACCATCATCTCATTTGAATATCATTATCATCATCACTACGATGAAATTCCCCTCCAGTAGCAAGAGTAACAAATACATAATTATAATAATATCGCATTAATAAAGTGATTCGCATATTTGCCTACATTTCATGTTAAATTGCAATAAATCATTGTTCATTGGTCTCTGGATTGGAGTTGCTTGAGAGCCTTTGATGGATGGAATCGATTTTGTAAACGTATAAAATTAGCATTGCTTTTTAAGCTCTCTTCACTTTAACAACACACTCATCATCATAGCTGCAAAAACGTTTAATACTTTTCGAAAGGAAAATATTAAATAAATAAAAACCTGAACAGGAATAGTTTGCAAATCATAAATTTTCATTGTCTGTCTTAATAGAGAAAACTTAATTACTGGAAACAGTGCAGTCTTCTCATCTTTTTTATTCAAAAATTGAGATCACTAGTGTGGTAGGCCTTCTTTTCAGAAACCGTGTCATCAATCATCCCCAGGAATCATTGCACTTTCAACAACTGATCACTGACGCTTGACGCTGCTGGCACATTGCTGCTTGGTGGTGATTAGTCCAAGATTAAAGTTGCTGTACCGCCAGTCGATGATTTATCTACGTGATCTGCTCGTTGTTGCTACTGTTGTTGTCGCACTTCTTCTGGCTGAGAAGAGGACGGCTCTAATTCGGGTTTGTGTGCGCGCCCCGCTAAAATCCCACCATCAAGTAGTTGACATGTGCCAGCGGTAAATATACATGCAATTTATTTGGTAAATTGAATTATATTATAACCGTAATACTGACGTATACTTAATCTCGGACCAAAAAATAAATAAATGAGAAAGCAACACAAATGTAAGTGGATCGAGAAGAAAACAAATGATTTTAAGTGTGAACATCAATTTTCAGGAATCGTAAGAGGTTTTTAAAAGTAAAAAATAAATGAAAAATTAACATTTATAAAACAGCGGAAATTTTGCAAATTCCTACGTTCTGGTTCAAATTAAGATCACATAATAGAAGTACTTGTCACCGGTAGGATCTTGGGAGGCAGTTGTGTATTCCTCCAAAATTTAAATCTGCTATTTTCCATCCATCTACTCCTCATTAAAGCACTAAACATGACAAGCATATGGTGACACAGGGGCTGTCGCTGAGAAATTTAGATAAATGAACCGAGACAAAAGGTGATGTGTCGTTAAATCCCACAGTTACTTACTCAATGCTGTAGAGATATTTTAGCAATACATTAGTCATGATATCAATCAACAAATTGTCAATCGGAATTACTACAATAAAGAAATGTGAATTGAAAAGAACGAAATACTTTGAACGGTTGTCAACGTAAAATAAAAGCATAGTTTAAAAGCAAATGTTTAATTTAGATAGTCTAGAAAATACTAGGCACTATTAATGAACTAAAAAGGATACTTTTATTGCACAAATGGCTTTTACAGTGCAAATTACTTAAATGTATAAATTTGAACCTATATATTAGAAATAATAAGACGTAATTATATAAAATGTATGTTAAAATAACTTAATTATGCAAGTTTTCAAACATGTGTTTATTTTAATAAGGAGTAAGATAACGAATTTGTTTTTAATTATAAATTCTGCTGCATTACGTAATAAACCGAAATGTACTAATTGAATTTATCACGTCTACATATATATTATGAAATCTATCTGGAATAAGTATACGTATGTGCATGTAGGGGAATTAATTTGGTTTTCGATTAGGAGCCCTTGTCGTCTTCTCAGATTCATTCATTTACGTAAATTTATTTAATTAAACTTTAACAAGGACAGGCCTATACAGAAGAACATGAACACTTCTTCGTCTTCATCTTATTCCAAGATGCATGCATAGCCAATATTCCGAGGCTTATGTAGATATAGTCGTCATTATGAAAGTCTATGGCAGTGCGAGAGAGAAAGAGGAGAGGCTATGCGACAACGAAATTGGTGCATACGATTTGGATAGGAAGAGAGGAGGCCTTGTCATGTTTGCGCTTCTTCTACTTGGGCAGACACACCAGCCCAGCCACTGTCATTCCCTTAACTGTAATTTGCGTATGGGAAAAGGACATGCATTAGACATTTGGGGACAATCGATAGGCTCTGTATGGAAAACGGCATCGTCGTTTAATGAATTATATATGCTTATAGGTATAGATTTGTGTAATTTCTAATGCTTATTTCGGGCCGACCATAGAGTACCAATGCCACAGAAATTGCTCATTTATCAGCAGCACCATTATTGGTCCAAACAAGTGCGTATTGTTTAAAATTAATTTTGACACCGTCCATAAATATACACATATTCAAATCGTATTTCCTTAATCAGAGTGAGATGGAACGGCAGATTTAGGAACAAGCCTGGCATCAAATTTATTATGCAACTCGATATCAATTGCAGTCCATGTTTGGAATGGTCCATCAATTTCAATCTTCTCCCATTGCATGATGGTCGTGATGGGTTTCTGCAGAGAAATGGTATAAATTTCAACCATACACAATTCAGAATACCTAAGGCCACTGTATAACAAACTCACTGTTTAACTGTCTAATGACCTCTCATCACCACATTAAACCGTCGAACAAATTTTCTAAGATTAGATCAAATTTATTGGACCCGTGTTATCTAAATTACTAGATCAACTAATTCCAGTCCATCAGCACGCATCTATTCACCACCACTACTATTAATATAGGCGGAATATTATCGCCAGAAACATATTTTATTCGCGTTCTTCTTCGTCCATTAATTTTAAAAGCAAACACAGGGGCAACAAAACTGCCTTCAAATCCACGAATTTATTATGTCTCAGATAAATTAATTAAGAGTTTTTGTCATATCTGATTCAAACGTCTTTTAGTGATACACCTACTTAGGTTCATGATCACTTGAAAAGAGCCACCAGAGAAATCTATTATAGATCAAATACATTAATTACAAATTGTTATTATTTTAAAAATTATAGATTATATGTTAAAACATTTGTAATATCATTTATCAAATTAAACAGAACATTTTTAAAAAATTTAGATAATCCATTACTTTGGAAAATGTATTGAGATCACGTAAAACGGCTAAAATAATAATTTATGACTAATGCTTATCAAAAGTGTCTATACCAGACTTTATGCATTTTTAAATAAAATAACACAAACATCTTCAAAATCATCGGTTTTTCCATCTGACATTTTATTCTTGTTTCATTTCCACAATTAGGTGATGAAAAAGAGAACTGAAATTTTATTAAATAAAAGAATTAATTTATCAGTTAAAATAATAATCTTTTTTCATAAGAACCATATCCAAGTCACTCGGAATTTCTAAAATGAACAATATATGTAAATTGGGACTGGAAAGGGGTGAAGTAGCTGACCATCGAGGTGAATAGGGACGACGGTGTTTCCGCGTGATAATTAAAAATAAACATTTAATTGCAATAAAATGTTAATTGTCTATAAATAATATGAATAAACAATTTTATTTCAATATTTTCCACCGGGTATCTTTATAGAAATATAAAAATATAAGTGTATTTCATCTAAAGGAACATAAAATTTTATTTATTACCCAGTGAGATCCATCAAATGAACAAGAATGAAGCGTAAAATGGCATCATATATCCAAGTACGAGTATGACGTTCTCAGACAACCACGAACCTCCACAGAAGAACACCACACTGAACAACAGCACGGCTACATGGAGGACGTGCTTCCTCAATTGTTGGGGTTAAGTACGTCACGAAACAAGTTTGGTGCTAATTATATCATTTAGACAAATTTGACTTGTGTATACATGTCAAATCTTTAAATTTAATCTAATAAATGACTTTCAATGTTTATTCTCTCTTCTCATCGTCGTCGTCGTTTTGCCGCTTGGACAATATAAATACTGCTGCCATTATGATATATGTCTAAAGTTAACCCCATTGTGTTCGCAATAAACACGCACATTCTTTAGGCTGTGAATATTCAGGTGAATTTTAATTAGATGCTAATATAATAATTGTATAACACCTGTTCTTGATAGCCGATGATAATTCAGATGCCATATACAATAAATTAAGTTTGACCTGTGAATATAATTTCATTTTGTCACATTTTTTTTTATTTAAATCGCTCAACGAAAATGCAATGGATACATTTGGAGATGCTTCTAGAATATTAAAAAATTCCAATTTTAAGCAGTGTAATCAGTTAATGTGAAAAATAATGAGAAAATGTTTATCAACTAAGTAATAAGATGAGGGTGTAAAATCAGCCCATTTCACAATATTATTCAATTAACAAAATATGTTTATTGACCATAAATGAATTGTAAATTATTTTTAAATTGATTCCAACTAATTGAGTTACAAACATCAACACTAATTGTAAAATTACCCAATTGGTTGTCATATTTACATTGGCTAATTATAATTCTTTTAGCCAGGCGTAACAGTTATTGGTTAATTCAACCTAACCAATTCACCCTGTTTTAAAACATTAAACAAGTGTAATTGCATGTAATGATTCAGTTGATCGGAAGGCACAAGACAATTTTAAATATTTGTAACACCTTCGGCGGTGAAAATTGCCAATTCACATAAATTATTTGTACTTTACAAAAGTGTTTGCACACTTGGACTTCTTCAAATATGCATTTTATTATCAAAATTTGGAAACTATATTGCTCCTAAATTGTTAATGATAACCCAACTCAATTCATATTTATAATCNCCTTCGGCGGTGAAAATTGCCAATTCACATACACTATTCNGATCGGAAGGCACAAGACAATTTTAAATATTTGTAACACCTTCGGCGGTGAAAATTGCCAATTCACATAAATTATTTGTACTTTACAAAAGTGTTTGCACACTTGGACTTCTTCAAATATGCATTTTATTATCAAAATTTGGAAACTATATTGCTCCTAAATTGTTAATGATAACCCAACTCAATTCATATTTATAATCATATTCTATTTAAATTTTGTTCACTTTATAGTTTTTTTTGTAAGTAAGAAATAGTTAAAAATGATTTACTTCTTTTAGATGGCAACAAAGTTGAAAAATTTTCATTGGTGATTATAAAACCCTAAGGACTGTTTTTAGTATTCTTACAGAAAAAATATAATATATGGGATAAAAGTTAATTTTTTACTCCTAAAATCGAAAAAAAAACTTTCNACAGAAAATGAATTTCGTTAGAAACATAATTTTTGAGTAGGTTAGATTTATTATAATTTTAAATGATTGAATAATCTTCCAATATATTTTTAACTAAATTTCTCAGTAAAATATATAAAAAAAATGTAAGTAAAATTCTTTACTCCTAAAATCGAAGAAAAAAAATATTTNCAAAAAATGTGTACATTGAAGAATAGATATACCTATTCATTTCTCTGTTAATTCTATGTTTAAGTATTATTTTAAATTTCTTAAAAAGTAATGACAGGCAGGGAAAAATAGGTTTAACGTAAAAATAAACTATAAATACAAAAGAAGTCTAATAATAATCATATCATAATACTGGTCTTCAGTAATACAAGGAACAAAGGTATGATAGTCGCTTTTGTTAATTTCATTGATATGCTCGATTTGCATATTTTGTTTTGATTATTATTCTTTAGTTANGCAGGGAAAAATAGGTTTAACGTAAAAATAAACTATAAATACAAAAAAGTCTAATAATAATCATATCGTAATGCTGGAACAAGGGTATGATAGTCTTTTTAGTTTATTTCATTGATATGTTCGATTTGCATATTTGTTTTGATTATTATTCTTTATTTATCTTATCGCAAATACAATCAATGATTTCGAAGACAATATGCCAGTCATGTGTGGGTAGATCGCCGACTACATTGTGTGTGGTCAGTAGGTTAATTCTTAACATGATATTTGCACAATATATCCTGTTGAATACCCACAATCTAATTTGCAAAATACAATCAGAACGATGATCACATTCGAAGCTCAATAGCTTCGAATTTAATATATCAAATTTTACGTTTTGAAAGATACGTGCTTAGTTTTAATCCAATANCAATAGCTTCGAATTTAATATATCAAATTTTATGTTTTGAAAGATACGTGCTTAGTTCTAATCTAATATATAAATAATTTTATAACTATCGCTCCATTTCTCAGTTTAAATGTTTTGATAAAAATTATTTTAAAAAATCGACGGTAGAACGAACCTCCAAGTATAATACCTTAAGTTTGGGCACATGGTATTTGGTTCAACTGATCAGTTAAAGATGTCACAAATAAGCAGACCATTCGGACTTGACAAATGTCAAGAACACGCGACACTCAGGTTTCAGATAAAGTGAGAATTGTTAGCATATACAAATTCCGTAGAATTACATAAACAAATTATTTAATTAGCCTAACAATGGGTTGCAAAATAAAGTTTTCATCCGTTTTTTTTCTTCTGTCCGAAGTCGCCAGTCATTCTTCTTGTAAGCTTCCCTTCTCTGGTTGCCAATTAATTACTATTATTATGCATTTTTGTGAACCGCTGCCTGACAGAATCGTGTCTTGGTGCATTTAGCAATACCATTTGGCCAGCTACCGACAAGTGTACAGCTTCAACGAGTGTAACACAGTTGTAAATTGAGCCTTTCAAACAGTTGCCAGACTTTACAGACCATTTGCCTAATTGGGGTCTTTAAGAAGGTCATACAGTGTGCAGTATACTGTAGTAGAATCTCTATGGTCGAGATAGAAGAAATAAAATCGATCAACAATATCTTGATACGAATAAACCCCAACCCTTAAGTGAATTATGGTACGGTATTTGTTTATTATATATGTAAATTGGCAAACATAAATGCTTTTTCGAGTCGAGATTTCCAGTTTTTGCATAATAATAATTTATTGTGCATTTCGGTTGTTAATTACGGAAACACGAAAGTTGTGCAAAATAATTATATATATTTTTGTATTTATCTGCTATCATCTCTATCGTTTCACTGGCCGCGGCCCTGAGTTCATATCAAGCATAATTCAATTAAGTGACTACAAATAAGGATGGGCCGCGAAAGCTCCCGCTGATTTTATGCGAGCCGAGTTGGCCTTTAATCAGATGGGCAAAGGATGTGACGGCCGTGGGTCCTCAGCACACAATATTAAGGGGCCACAATTCCTCCGTTGACAGCGGACTCTCAACGGGAATACCGGCCATTGATTTGAGAATATTGTGTGCCAATAAATCATTGAGCAGCACTGTTGCCGGTTGGCTCCACTCGTCTAATATTACAAAGAATTAACCAAGTGCTGGCAGCAGCAGCACATATAAATAATCCTGCACAAACAACAAGTCGACAATTTCTGCAAAACTCCTCCTCCTCACCGTTTTGTGCTGTAAATCTTGGCTGCCTCTCAAGATGCGAGTCAGATCGGGCTGCTGCTGTATGGAACCAATGATGGGGCCGGTACTGCTGAAGCGCCAGATTTATTCACTATTTGCAATCATTCTCCTTGTATGCAAGACTCTACATACAACAGAGCCAATGTTAACTCATGATTCGGATCATTCCGTCAACTTCGCTCCGTACAAACACACGTAACCAGCATTTCCAATCATCGGGGCGTGTACATGTATCACGGGCTGGTCTTTTATTGCTTTTATGGCAAATCAAATACGATAATTCAATAATGGATATAATTTCATAAATATCGAATAACATTTTCTTATTGAAAAATCAAATGTTAATATTCTCTATTGCAATCCAACTGGAGGACTCGAATCTCTGAGTTGCGTGCTATGGAACTGCTTCTGAGGCTCCATACTCAAGTTTCTTATTCCACTGTTTCTTGATTGGATGGATTATTTTCTTGATGATTTAAACAATTTACCATGATTTCATAAGTATACATTTCGAAATAAATAATTGAAAAAATAGTTTCAGGATTATAGTTGAATATTATTGTAATTTTTGAATTATTCGCATCCCTTTTAAAATGTAACAAATTACATTTAAATATTCCAAATTAAATAATATTTTACAGTTCTGAATTCTCATAATAAATGATAAAATATTAGTAATAATTGCATAAAAAATTTTGTGTTTAATAAATCATTACAAAAAGGCAATAATAATTGATTTAATTAATAGAAATTCCATTAAGATAAATTTACATAAATAGGATTTCAGCATTTAAACATTTATTGGTTATTGGTATAAGGTATAAGGAAAGAGTTATAGAACAAATTTCGTGTACTCCATCCCAGATTCAGAACCATCATTACGAATAAAACCATTTGTTTACTAATAATTACTTGCTAGAAAATGCCTATTATATGTCAAAAGGAAAGAGATGTGATAGGTAATGGAAAAAGTGTAATTAGACCCGCCAGTCAGCACCGCACACTAGGGCAGTATAGGTCTATACACTTTACGGGAGAGGTTTAATGTTAGTAATATTCACAGTTAATTTGAATTGTCAGTCATTTTCAGGCACCAAAATCATGTAAACATGATGTCTTTTCTCCGTGCACTGATAGTCTATCTTAAAACTGAAGTATAAATTATATAACTTATCAGGAGATATATTGGTCTGGAATGGTAGATTGGGCACAGTATAGGATAAAAGTGTTTATTAGGCCCGCCATTCGGCACCGATCACTAGGGCAGTAAAGACCTACCCACTTTTCAGGAGAGGTTCAATGTTAGTAATTTGGACAGTTAATAAAAATATAATCAGTGTTTGATGGTATAAGGAACTAGGTTAGGGTTAGTAGGGGATAAACAGTTAAATATTAAATATATAATTAATGTAAATTTTAANGATAAAAGTGTTTATTAGGCCCGCCATTCGGCACCGATCACTAGGGCAGTAAAGACCTACCCACTTTTCAGGAGAGGTTCAATGTTAGTAATTTGGACAGTTAATAAAAATATAATCAGTGTTTGATGGTATAAGGAACTAGGTTAGGGTTAGTAGGGGATAAACAGTTAAATATTAAATATATAATTAATGTAAATTTTAACCCTTTTTATGAGTAAAAATTACACAACTTATCTGGTGGTATTGGAAAAAAGTATAATTAATAAATACTTAATTATAATAAATAAATTATAACTTAGCTTCGATAATATTTACTGTTTTAAAATTAAAGTTTTACTTTTATTTAAATATTATCTTCTCGTTAGTATTATATTTATATATTTTTAGCATTAGAAAAAGATAAATTCTCAATAGAATTTAATATTATTTATAAATTTGTACTCAACAAATGTAGTAAATCATGATTTACTAAAAACTAAGAAGTTTAGTCAATTATAAATATATCAATTGCCTGATTAATATCTATTGCTGTCAATTATGTCTTTTGAATTCCTGTCAAGCATGGTTTTATATCAAGATAAATAACACTAATTCTATTGTACATATTGAGGATCAAATAAAATAAGATAAATATGTAAAAACCTAAAAATTAATATTTTACAAAAAACGTACTTTGAAAATAATAATTGAAGTTGAATTTTAATTCATAAATAAATTTAGAAGTAGTATTTGTAGTATCAATTATTTTAATTGTTTTTTTATAATTATATAAATTGTTGAATATTAAAAAACCAAGTATTGTTACAGTCTAACATAAAACTATAACGTTTTAAGATAAACAAAATCTTATACATGTTGTCAATTTAAGGGTACTTTTACACAACCTCATATTTAGCAATTTTTTCAAGTTGATATGTTCTATGTAAAGAATTAAAAAGAAGCCTAATTATGATTATTAAACAATGAAAGGATTTATGAAACCAAGTGATAAAACATTCAGTATTTTGCCATGACAAAAGTATGACGACGAAGCATGTCTGATTTGGCGCCACCAATTGTCAAGATATGTGCTTCGGTACATATCTCGCCCATGAAAAGAAACGAGCGGAAATCCAATGTTAACTGCAAAGTTATTTTTCTCTTTTTGCTGTCCGTTTTTGTTCACGTTTAGTATTACATATAACACTTCATTATGTCAAGCGGAGATCCACTCCAATCAGTCAAAAGGGACTACATTGTGCACTTATTGACGTGAGGCAATCAGTCAGAGAGAATGCCCTTTCTCATCTTCGCACACTACATATAATGGAAGCGAAACCAGTCACCTTGTAAAAATATTTAATTTGCGCATCTTCTCTCTGAGAAAAATATTCCCGATAGGCTATAGTAATGGTAGCGGAAAAGGCGATAAATTGTAAATAAATATGCCCAATAAGAAATCTTAAATATGTTATTGTTCTGGCAGAATGTGGAATTCACGATTAATTCGCGCATTAAATCAGCGTGGATGTTATTCCAAGATCGTTTGTGTGTCGCGAAAAAACCGAGATCGGTTTCCAATTCACATTGTTATCACACATATTTTGTCAAGAGCCGTATCTATATATGTTCATTTAGATGTGCACAGGCCGAAACAGANTTTTGTCAAGAGCCGTATCTATATATGTTCATATAGAGATGTGCACAGGCCGAAACAGGAGGCTGGATTCTTAAAGCAGACCAAGTCCCACAAATCCCATAGCCAGTAGCAGCGATAGTATTAATCCCATTTTGTCGTAAATATTAACATTCGATGCAGATATATTGTTTAAATTTGCGGTTATTTACTAATGCATATCACACATTCCAGTAACCCGCAATCGCGAGATCATGACTGTTATATGACACGATCACGAGAAGATCTTTTCGAAATGGCATGTAAATATTCCCAGTTAACTATTATTTTAGCTCGTCTTTCCACTATTGATCTCAATCCACGAGACTAATCTGTTTGTTAGATTCCTATCCAAATGAATCAAAACATCATTATTGGAACATAAAAAGAGATTTACTGGTCTGGATCCGCGCCTTGAAATTGTTTTGACAATTGACATATAAACGTCTCGGGACAGATTTGTGCAGGCGGTCGCACCGATCAAAGGCAATTATGGAAATGCCGAGTATCTCCTTGGCCCATCACAAATGGGTGATTAGATTTGAGAAAAGGCCTCTCTCAGATAAAGTGTAGTCACCCTCCTGGCATTAGACGATACATTTCACGTTCCCAATAGCGCATAACTGTCACATCATTAGCGTTTTCGGTAGACATTTATGGCGTTTGTGACGCAGTACCGTCAATAAACGAACGAACTGAATAAAGCACGACGCGACGGTAATGCTTTATGAAGACATCTTTTCGGCCCATTAATTTAAAAAGAGAGCGAGATCCCAGCTCCCCCATAGCAATACCTCATCAAAATAATTTATTTACATGCCTCTTTATATAAACAAAAAATAACAACAGATTTTTGTTGTTATTTATTCCCAATGTCAAACAATATTTTATTATTATAGTTGTAGAAAGATAAATGAGTCTAAATATGCTTATGAGAGAATCCACAACAATTTCAAACTTTTTGCCTAATACCAGTACGAACCATCCAGAGAATTTAAATATAATTCAAAAAGCCGACATGTGGGTGATAAAGTTTGATTTATTTTCCAAGTCACATCGACACGCAAATTTTCTTCTGCGTCCATCTCTCATTTGCCATTTTTTACTTCCTTGCGAATACGAACTTCATTTATGAATGAATGAATGAACGAGTGAAAAAAATTACTTCAGTACGTTGTCAATCAGTAAATATTCTTAATCCAAGATATTATATCCACAAATTTCATAAAATATTAAATAAACAGATTAAGTTAAAAATCAATGTTTAAGATTATATAATTAAATTTTTATCATTTTCCATGGGAAAGAAATAAAATATAAATGTGTGATTATTTAATATATATCTGAGTAGTTCTTCACAGGTTTGTCTTATATTAAATATAACAGAAAAATTATATTACAACGTAAATTTTTTTGTAATATTCAATGGTTTATAATTTTTATTGCATTATTTTTTAAATGATTTTTATTTTAATTTGAAACTTCTGTTACAATTAAAATTATTTATTTTAAATTGCACTAACAATTCCAATTGTCCAACATGGTGAAAAAAGTTGCAACGATAGGCAAATTGAATGAGTTCAATTGTAACAAATTTCCGTGTAACGAGTGCCAAACAATGTTTTCACATATTCCTTTGGGATATCCATACTCAACCCTATCTAGTAGAAATGAAGAAAAAAAGCATACAAATGAACAATTGAAAAACATCAAATTAAAATGTTTGCTTGACGAAACTTTTTCAACAAAAAACTATATTTCGAAACAACACATACACAAACCCTTTAACTATGTGAATCGAGTATCACTTTTCAGACCAAAAACAATAGCTCGAACAAGTGAAGACAGGGTGAAGGAGGATTTCGCTCAATAAATAATCGGACCTATAATCGATTTTCATTTGGAAGTCAAAATTGGATAAATATTTGTTATTGGTACTAATCGTCGTCATCATTGGGCGTTAAAAATTTTTATTTCTTCCTCTTTTTTTATTGTCCAGATCAGCATCTGATTTAAGATATCGGATCCGGTGGCCAAATGTAAAATTATAAAAATTAATTAAACAATAAATAAAAACAACAGTTTTAGTCATAAATTACATCAAATTTCGCTGATTTATCGGCGAATAAATCCTCATTCACCTGACTTGCTGATAATACCAGAAGAAGTCAATCCGGGCAGAAGGCGTTTTTTAATTAATACCAAAGAAGAGGTTATCTGCGCACCTTTCGATTACTCGTTATTTGTTTCTTTGTTTAAAATATTACCAAATATTCAGAATCCACTTCTGCTGGAATATTGTAAAGAAAAATATCGTAAAATTGTATGACAAGAGCGAGTTTTGGGAAAGATGCTGCTGAGCCAATTTATTAAATTAATATTCAAAAAACGATTTTCGTTCCAAATTTTGATGGAAATCTTGTCCATCGCCTTACGTAAAACGTTGTCTTACAAACTGCATGATGCCACTGGTCACAGCTTTCTGAATTCTGCGTAACCAATCGCAAATTCAATCCACCCCGTTTACCAAACGCCTTTTGCCAGTGGCCAAAATCACAAAGTATATGCCATGGAGAACATGGGTTCTCATCTATCGACACCTTATCAGGAACAAATTTCATATCTCTCTCTGTACACCATTTTATGGGCCACAACTGGGGATGTCTTAAAGAAAAATATTCTCGACATCTGATTAGGAACCTAATTCAAGAAGAAACATTATCAAAGAATTCCCTTTGTGTGTAAAATATTGCTGATCGTTCCATTGTCTTCAATTGCCGTTGCCAGCCATATAAGACGACAGAAACACAGTAATAATGATGGCGCCATCAACTAATAATTTTACCTGGATTCAAATGGAAGGTGCAAAAAGACCCGACCCAAAAGACAGATCTCCATCTATTCTAGGCAGATTTCATATCATTTTCCAAGGCACAAGTCCTTCTGAATCATACGGGTCGAAATTTCTAAAAGGCTGCGTAATAATCTTAGCTACACGAACTCCGTTGTACATACAGTGTTGACTGCTTTCAAAACAAGAAATTATTATTTCGTTCGACAAACTACTAACAACATAAGCGAAACAAACAAATCTTAACAATTTTAACAAAATGTTTTACAACTTGTTTCAAATTACCTTTTTTTGTCTCTCACTCTTGCTACATGAGCACAGACAAACAAACTCATATGGTGACTACAAATTAGCAGTTTTCCATTTGAAACCATGATAAATTGTATTACTGGAATGATACGTCACCTAAACCATGTTGAATTGATTCCAAGCCATCATTTTTGTGGCGCTTCAAAATACACATGTTTTCGCCAATAGGCGAATCGAATTTCCACACAATCCTGTGCCAAGAGGGGACCCAACAATAAAACGACACTTTTCTATGACTTCCCTCTCGCTTAAATATCTTCAAAATCTCTCAAAACAAACACAATTTGACACCGAAAACATGGCGAAAACCAATAAATTATACATGACAATGCACAGTAATCCTGTGGCAGTTTGGTAGTATCAATTTCAATGTTGTCCTCAAATGTTTTTTTCTTCAATTTTTCCATGTAAATCCGGCCCATTTGTTTGGCCAATTTCCACTAAAACTAATGCAACCAAACTGTTGTCCTTTTTCAATAATGCATTTTTCGTAGATGTACAAAACACTTGGTAAGTGTCGTCTTTCAAATCCCTTTTTGGACCTTGGTTCATATTTTCTACAACCCAAGTGTATTCATCTTCAAAAAATATATTGATTTATAAGATTTCATTTTACTGCTACTCTTTTCAAGATTTAAGTAGGAATTTTGAGATAGCGCAAACATATTATCGAATTGATCTCAGAAGGACAATTAGATGACTAAAACGAGCATTAAATTTTATTTTATTGTCGCTTCTTTAGATTCCTTCGCAGATCTCACAAGTGTAATTCAAGTGGTCTATAATACTTGACTTTAACTGGTGATTATTTTAAATCGACTCCTTTTATGGGTGGACGTGTAAATTACTTAAAATTTAACATACTGAAGCCTTAAAGTTGTCACCATCTCCAACTGTTACTCCCTTTTCCATTAGGCCTGCCAACACTGGTTGTACACATGTCAAACAAACAACTCTTCTATTTGATTTAATTCATTTAATTAGTCTCCGTTGTCCCAATCTAATTTTCACGAAAGCTAATTAAAACCATCAAATACAGAGCCATTATGGCACTTTACTTTTTACAAACACCACCAGTAATACCTCCTTGGAGGAATATTCATGTGGAAAAATATTATACCAGTTTCTTACGGGCCCCGGAAAATGTGTGAAACAATAATTAACTTCCTGTGTCGTTGGAAAGTAGGTACATTTTTCGCCCAATCTCTTCGTATTGTGGATTGGATACTTTCCCTCCACCAACTCCCCTACTCAGCCAAAGTGACTAACTTAACTTGGCCGAAATTAACACCAAAATAAAACACAAAAACGCATATTTCGAATTTTCCTAATTAAAGCATGTTTCAACATATGAAGTAAATTTCTAATTACAAATATTATCTAATTAAGACAAGAAATTACATTTTCCCCTTAATTAGTGTAGGCATTATTCTTTCCAAGCCTTCGAGGCAGAAACAAAACGAAATATGTAAGCAATAACAATAACATAACTCTTTCTCTCTAGGTTCCATCCTCCTGAGTTGAAGAGCGCGCGTAACAATGTGAATTTTAGTGGCAAAACCCTAGTCATAGATACCCAAATTATCTATTACTTATCGTTCCATTTTAAAAAAAATACAGATAATTTACAATTTCTTTGAAAAATTGTTTGCGAGATTCTAGTAAAAATCTTGAAATCGGAAACCAAACGAGCTCGTCTCGAATTGCAGTTGCCAGCCCGAAAACAAGACAGAGGGTAAAGGCCAAGTTCTTAATGAACAGTTAGCCAACTTCTGCGAATACTGTTGCACTGGGGACAATAGTAACAGGCCTTCTACAATGGATATTTTTTCTGTTTCTCCGCCGTGTGACGCAAAAATTCAACAAAAAATATGAGACACTTGGCGCCACCTCAGACACAATATAAATGTACATATATTTCCCTTCTAGCGGCCAACAGTCGACCTTTTCCAGAAAATACTGTTAAATTTTAGTATTTCATCTTGAAATTACTCTCTGTGCAATTGTCTGGATCACTTTTTCAAATAATTTAGCACACAATAAAAATTCCGCTTATCCCTCTTCACCTTCTTTCCAATCAAAATTCATCCCGTAAAAATAACAAATCGTGACTTTTTCCCTGCATCACATTCGTCCCGACATATATATTTCAGTCAGAGAGACCTCTAATAAAAACGCAACTACACAGCACCATTGAAGTATCTGCACACAAATGGATGAAGAATAAGCCAATGTCGGTACACGAAATACTTATAATTAGTTTGTCTTCTTATCGCCTCTACCCCACATCCGATCGATCGTCTTGAATTATAATCTGGGAGGATAATATATTTGGACCGTGGCGTCGACAACGCTGTAAGGCGACAAAGCTTAAACCTGGGAACTGGCGACATCCAGAAAACTGTCTCTATACAAAAAGAATGTTATATTGACATCTTTCGATCGATCGTCATTAAAAGATTTCCCACAAAGATTCACAGCAATGCTCCTCTATAAGAAAACTCACCATAGACAACGCAAAAAGGACGACCAGCATCCGATCGAAGGCGCCAACCCATTATTTATGATCATATAAATTTCCATTCATAGATCCTATTACCAAAAAGGACCTTCCTAATCACCAGATAAATTGACCCAATTAGCAGTGATTTATGATCTTCAACACACTTCCTGTCAGAAGATCAGTTTTCGCTTCATAATTGTTTTTCTTCTTATATCCATTTTGGCTCGTTTTTCGTCCCTTTTCCCAGTCAGTGATTGACACCAACATGATGTTCTACAATTTAATCAATAAACAAAGGACTAACCTCTATCAAATAAATTAAACAGGCAAATTTCGATTATAACACTCACATAAAAAGCACGTGCTTGGTGAAATTATAAAACGAAATGAGTAATATCGACAAACTGTTGTTATCTAAAAAATTAGATCTCGTTTGGTTCACTAAAAAATTGAGATAATTTCAATTGGAACTTTACAAAAAAACTCAATTTATTAACCCTAAATCATTTATTTTTCGAAAGTCATTACACGTCCAATCTGCGGACGAATCTTCAAATCGATCTTCGCTTGATTATCTCGTCAAAATATGTAATAATTGTACGTGAAATCTAATTCGAAACCAGGCCCCATAAGTGGAGTTATTATCTAGGTAAAAAATTAATTATTCTTCTAGTTCGATAAACAAACAATTTAATTTCAAATATATAGAGAAGATCAATAGATCAAATTGATTTTCAGTTCGGTTTAATTAAATTTTAAATTGGAGTCTCAATCCACACTCACCTGAAGACGCACTAGATTCGGATATTCGTTGGCCAGCTTGGAGAGCTCTTGGTAATTCGCCCGTGCAGCACTCACCATCCATTCTCGCGCTTTCGGATGGGATATCTGAAGGAAGAAATTCGTCATAAATACCATTCTATAATTTAATTTTTTGCAAAGTGTACCAAATTCTCAGTGTCCAAATGAGAGGCGCCCAAATCTCCATTAGTGTGGTGGTGATTTTGGTGTTCTGGAACCTGAAACGAGATACATAAACAGATTTATATAATGATGAATAAACCAACAGTGATCGCCAAAGACACTGCTAAACCCACTTAAGGACTCGCAAATTGCCGTTGCAGCTATAAATGATTTAAGAGTTGCGGGGAGGCCTCATAAAAATCACATCCAATAAAGAAGTTCCTTCGTTTTATTACCTTTACCATGCGAATTCATTCATTTGCATACGACGACGCGTCTGTCCCAAATAAAAGATGATTGCAAAACAGTTTATGATGAATGATGATCATCATCATGTTATGACTGAAATTTGTTTTATTATATTGTATGCGCACTTTTATTGTTGGACAGGGGAACATTAACAAGATATTGCAATTCTCTTACGGGACGATAACACGTGTACTTAACTAGAATCACATTTAAATTAATTACTTGAATAAAGAGATTATTTTCAAATTTAAACTAGTTCTAATTTGATAAATCTTCCTTTCAATTCGTCAAATTTAGTTAAGTCTTCTGTTACTATATTTTACTATTTATAGACAATTAACTGAACCGTAAAACCCGTGCAATGTTTACAAATGTATAAATAAATAGTTATCGCCAATAATTTGTTTCCTTGACCAAGTACTTGTGACGCGCCACGAGGCTTCATTCATAACTTGGAATGGAACCAGTCTAAAGAGTAAAGATTCGTGAACCTTTCGTGGAATTATTACAACATATAAATACGTCAAGTCACCTATCTAAAAATTAATAAGACCCTGTCAAGATGCCATTTTCTCACTGGGAGTTCGGGCACGTCCCACTGATTTTCGGAGGCCATACCAACATCCAATAGTTTCGCTATTGTGTACCAAGCTCTTACTTCTACTATCCAGAGAGCCTCCAAAACAAATCACTCGCTTTAAGAAACAAACTAATGTTTCGATAGATTCCAATAAAAATGATGATGATAGTGACACACCCGTGTGAACAAACTTGATTGAATCCATCATCAACAAATGGCACCACAATAATAAAGTGAAGAAATTCAGATAATTTGATTGATTGATTTTGGTTCAAAGTTAAACGATTTTGGCCTCTAATTTCAATTATATTCTATTCAATACTCTATACTCGTATTTCATTTTATTGGGATTCTCCACTTTGGTCTTCTACCAAAGAGTCGTCTGATTGAAATATCAGCTTCAACGATCAGACCACTCACTGGGGGATGAACTTTGCTTGAGGAGTTGTGAATGATTTGCAAATTAACCGGGTTCTCATAATTACCATCAAACAACAAACAACATTTTCATTATGGCAATGTTGAATTCAATTTCTTCTTTACTTTATAACCCTCCCTTTCTCCCGACCGTAAAATGTGAAATGAATTGGCAATACCATATCATGCCCAACAACAATCGCATTAAAATGAAACCCTCAATTAGTCGTTCAAAATTAACTATTCTAATTAATTCAAATACCGAAACACAAGACGGTATATCTAACATTAAATATAAGTACCAAAGAGAAGTTCAAATAAAATGGATAGGCATTTAGCAAAAAGTTATTTAAATCGAAACTGATATTACATTAATTAATTCTATTATATGAATTAAATTAAATTTCATTTTCTTTGTAGAAACAAGATAGATAAATGGCACTCTGAAAGCTATAAAATAGCTCACTAACTGAACACAATCATCAATCCACAGGATACTCCTCTCCTGGTTCTTGGTTTTAGGTGTACAAGTGGATGAGGAATGCCAAGTGGGCGTTTACAATTCACCTTTCTCTCTACTCTACCAACATATCAGAGTTTTATTTGGAAAAGACTCACCCTTCTCGAAAACCAATTGAAGGATATTTGCCAATTTCGATGAGACATTTATACCAAATGAATGCTCTGTCCTCCCACTTCCTCTAGTTTAATCGATTTTAACCAAACTATTTATTAGACTATTGTTTCGCAATAAATGGCAAACCGCACCTAATGCAAACATTCGGTCGTGATTTACTCATTAAAGCAGTTGCTTAGGACATTACAATTGGATACTTTCCGTAACCCATTTAATCTCCCATTCCATTTTCAAAATCCTGAATGTCCGCCCGTCCAGCCCAAAACTGACACCTCCTCTTTGGGAATACTTTCGGTCGTAAATTTACTAATCTTGTCAAGGTAAATAGTTTTATTCCGCAAAACACGAAATGTACTCTGTATTTTTCTCCTCTCCAACTTTGAGCAAATTGCTGGGGGATAATGGGTCCCCATTTAACTGGTAATAACGCTAATAAATATGGATACGCCAAACACTGACCAAAAATTAACTCATCCATATTACAATTTTCGCAAACAAGCAACAAACCTTTTTATATGAGTGCGTAAAACCAGTACCAAATTATTCCCACCAGATATCATGTACACCCGTAATGTATCTCTCGCTTCCTCTAATTTCAGCACGATTTTAATCAGTCTAATTAAACAAGGGTTTTCTGTTTTTCCCACTTTTTGAGCACCGTTATTTGTGGTGTGGCTTTTTTGTTTTGCTCACTACTATTCCTGCTCTAACGATGATAGAGAATTGTGTGGCTGCACAGCTTCCACCACTTGAAAATCGCATAAATTAAGCGGTCAACGCTAATTTCTAAATTTTACAACACATTTCCCAACATACTACGTACAGAAAAATAGTTTAATTAGTTCAAACATGATCTAACTTGTAATTTCAAGTATAGAAAAATGTTCAATGGTTATTAATATGGACAATAATTTCGGATATAATTGCCGTCAAGAGGACTGCCGTTGTGCTGGATCGGTGTTTTGAGGGCGAATCCGGCAACAACATATTGCGGTTTTCATCATCAAAAGTTTGTGTCCTTTGTAAAATAACAATGTGGCCAAAATAACCCCCAGCTAAAAAACTGTGGTTACTTTTTAAGAGCCCTTGATTCAAAACTTTCCCATCATCAGTGATTATGACGACGGCTTTCTGCCAAATAAAAACTAGGTTCAGCACGTGCCGATTCCTCTTTAAAATGCAAGTAACAATTTTTATTATAGCCACTTAATTATAACTTTTATACTTACATCTTGAAACTAAAATGTTTTAGGAAGCCATAATTAAGTTCTTATGTTTTGATAGATAACCGATTAGCCTTCATAAAATCACCAAGCGATACGAATCTCCAAATTTCGGCCCTAATTTTTATATAATCTCGTATAATTTTTATAATATTTAATGGCCATCATTATGTTCGTATGTCGTGTGTTTGCCATTCATATATGGACTATAGACTATAGCCGCCGTTCATAAAGTCTCAGTTTGCGGTAATTATTCACATATGAAGCCTCAAGGTATTCGCGGGAATTTTTATGTTCTTCCAATTTTTATTCGGTAAATAAAATGTCTACGTTCTACGTGAATAGTGAGCAGTGTTCAAGATGAACCACCAATGAATGTTCACAGAGATTGAATTTCAGTCAATGTAGCTGGATATCTATAAATTAGTTCAACATTCAATTGGACCAAACACAAGATAAGTAGCTGTTAATCGGTTTGTTTTCCAGTGACAGCTCCAAGACCAGTTGTACCACAACTTTGGTGGCAATCGAGATCGGAAAATGTTCACAATCTAGTTGACTCCTTGTCATCCAATAAACTATACACGGTGATAGTAATCTCCGAATGCATGAAAATGAAGATGAAGCTGACCAAGCCAGCCTCCTGATTATGTCACTAAAAGAGTTATTTTGGATGATTATCGCTTAAGGAATTAATTTTGATTAACAAGAAATTTTCGACTTCTAGTTTTTTTTCTTTTCTTTCCAATGTATTTTATACAACAACAATCCCCGGTATTAGTAGGTATTAGAATCAAGTGTTGTCACATTGGGATCTACTGATTGAAATCGGCTTCCTGATTAGGTTACAAAAAATATAAAACTTAATATTACAAATAGCCACAAATGAATCAAGCGTTTCTCAAAAATACCAGAAGCTCAAAACTTGTATGAATGTATGTTTGTAAAACAGAAATATAACAAAAATTTCTCCCAAACTCTTGTCGTGATAATTTTAACAAAACTGAAATCTGTAACCATTAATCCAATTTTGTATTTTTTCTATACAACAGTTTTATGTGTTAACCGTTGTTTAACACCGAAATCCCCGTGCAATGATTATTTTATTTATTGACATCAAAAACCATGTTTACAATCCCGACTTCTACACATCATCAGGCACGAAAACTCATGACTTTGAGCACGGGACTATCAAAACGGAGACGAGGCTCTCTTTAGGAAATCAAAACATATTTTGACACGTTCCAGTCATAATTCTCCCTCTATATATAACGCCATGTATTCAATTAGCCAACATTTTACTACAATTTTAGGGGAGGTCATGCTCCATTCGTACAACATAGACCATAGAAATTGGAGATAATCTTTTATGTTTTTCATCCCACAAAAACTAAAAAAATGATTTATTGTTAAGATCCTCGCCAAATTTTACTCTAGGAAATGACTTGCAAATTTAAAAATATTCTCAATTTAATTATAAGAACTGTGATTAGATCTGGGGTCAAACCAAGTATAATGTGCCAATTCGAGAGAATTTTCCCCATTTGCATCGTCCATCATTCGACCACGGCAACGTCGACAGAGGGAATTGCTGGCATTTTACGCAAAATTAAATTTAAATTAAAATAAATCAACAGCAGTTCGTCATATCGGAACACAAAATCATTTCGCGAAAGTTTTATTGTTTTCAGCTGCCGAATAAAGGCCACTACAAAATACCGTGAAATTGTAGCTCATTATAAGACATAAGTGTAGAACGACGGACAGTGAGAAGAGAGAAGGGCGGTCAGTGTAATCCGTTGGGGGGAAACATTATCGAAAATCGGGTGCGGACGTTAAGACACCTTAGCCAAAGTCACGTCCCATAATTCATAATGTTATGCTCTCTCGTATTCTTCAACGTTAAAAAAAACTTGCGGAAACCTGTCTGGAGGGACCCAACGAAGATGATGATTGCGCCAACCGTCTCGACCTTATGCCATATTTATGGCTATAACCGAATATAAATTAAAAATAATCATTCAATTAAATCATCGCCTGTCCAACGTACCTTTTATTATTATATAGATCATCCTCTCCAATATATGGGAGACACGCTATTCACGGCAATAGTGCCGAGGAAAACTAAGTCTATTATAACCAATTACTAAGTAATTAAGTGTGTAATAAGAATATAAATCTGACAAAAACAATGTTGTAGAAAAAATAATTCACAGTCGAAATATTGATTATTACTTTTGGCACTTTTTATATATATGTATTTAAAAATAGTTTATCAATTTAATTTATATGAGATAGTTTTTAAATTTTATTATTAAAAATGTCAAATTTAAAAGGAACAATGGCATTCAAAATTTATTGAGTGATAATAGTAATTGTTGTACAAAATTTTATTTAATTTTTTATAATAAAATTATTCGAGCGAAACAAGTCTTTTCAAAATTTGCATAAATTATAATATTGATAAGGGAAATATAAATTATTTGACAGTGAATAATAATTAATTAATATTTTAAAAATTGGTCAATGATAAAATTTAAATAACTTATTTAGAATTATTCCACTTATGATTTTTATTTTTATTTATTTATTTTATAAAATTATAAATATTTTATAAATAAATAAATATCATTTTTAATTTAAAAACTTTATTATTGTTCTGATATTGAAATTACTTCTTTTTTCAAATTTAAACCCTCCAAAAATAGCATATTTATTGATCCACTGCACATATATTGGCTTGGTCAAGAGTGTACAACACACAGGCTCAGAGCTCGACCACAGCAGTGTACGGGTCCACCACAAAAATGTGGATCTGTCCAAAACGATCAATGTGATTCGGTATTTATTTCACATTTTCGGAAATGCAAAAACAAGTGGGTTTTTTCGCTGTTGCATATTGTCGCTTTCCACAAACATAAATATTTTCGACTGTGGGTGGTTGTCAGGTTCGTTTAAAATGCAACCGCACTCCCTTATCGCATTTAATTAATCGATTATGCTTTTAATTCTCTCTTACCTTTCTGTCTGTGATGCGTTTTGGCGACGGCGTTGCAATTTTTTCTTCTTCCGAAGCGATTTGGTTGAACTTTTTGGTCGCCTCCTTCACACTCAACTTACTCTCGGACTCACTTTTAGCCAGATCGAACATCTCCTGGACAACCATTTCTCCTGTCACACTTTGCCTGGACAAAGTGTCATACATTGACGCGTTATCGGATTCTAGAATTGGCCTTTCCACTGGTCCAACTTGCCCGGGGATTACTTGGTCCATGGAACCACTGCTTCTTCGTCGTGGGGGAACGGCTGGCGGAGGAGCTTCCATGGACAGGGATTTCTGAAGTGGTTCATGACCTGTTTGTTTCCGAATTGCCGTCACTGCAGTCTTGTACTCATCAATACAGTCGCGATATTTAATCCCCGTATCGTGCTCCAATTGTGGAAGTTTCAAGGGAGGTGGAGGGGGCGGCTGATTAGGCGACGAAACTTGAGGTGGAGCTCGATAGGGAGGTGGTTGTCTACTTGGGGACGATCCATCGTATTCAGAATACAAAGACGTCGAGGAAGGACTCATGGGCATCACGGAAAAGTTCATGGACATGGACTGATTCAGAGAATCCCCTTCTGCGGGACATTCGTTGAAATATTTGGGTTTTAAAATCAAATACTTTTCAAAGGTTCCGTCCGCTTTCTCCTCGGTTTTAATCGAAGCCAGCATATTGACAATCGTTTTGAACTGTTTCCGAGCTTCATCTGCGAAGAATCACAATAATTTACACATATTTTTGATGCAACAAGTGGAAAAATAAACAATGATGTCACCGCTGCGACAACAAAATAGCACAATTTTCACTTCTTTACACGATATCCACTTACTTTGAGTTTGTGGGTGGGTTAAGAACTCTTTAAAGTGCTTCACTAAAGTATGATTAGTCACTTTACCACCATTTAAAAGCATAAAATTGCGAATTTCACCCAAAGATAACTCCATTGTTTTTGTTAGTTTGACGTTTACTTGACGTTTGTTGATCTAGGGGCAACCATACGACCTCAAAGCGTTGAGTAGAATTTGTAGTAGTATGTGTGTTAGGAATTTAATTAATTTGTTACAAAATATTAAAAATAAAAATCATTTTATTATTAAATGGGATTATAAAACACTCAATTATAAATAAATATTTCGATTAATACAAATTATACTTTTTTACAAATATTTAATATTATAGAGAAATTACAAATTATTCTTGCATATTGCCACACATTCTTTTCTTTTGATTTATTTTAAAGTGCCTGGCATAGCAAGATATTACGAACTACTTATAATAATTCAAATAAACCATGCAGTCTACTAAACATGAATTAAATTAATAGTTCAATTCGTTTTCATAATAATATGCACATGTTTTGTTTCAACAGAAATTATTTTCGTCTACAAGTAATAAAGAAAAATGGTGTGCCAATTAACGCAATCGGTGTGCGCATATTTCTAATCTCGGTCCAGAGAATTTTGCGTCATTTGCTTCACAATGGATATTAAATTATCAGTAACATTTTAAATTTTCACGTGTGATGAAATTTAATATCCCTTTAAGTGGAATTTAATTGAAAATATATTCACCAAACACCATTTGACGTTCCATTTCAACCCCCTCGCAAAGTCTATGCGAGTGCAGGTGGCTGTTATGGACTTTGAAAACGGTCCTCATTATGAGGAAAATTATTTAATTGTTATCGACGCACATACGTTTTATATTCAATTAATTACACAGCCATTAAATTAAATTAACACTTGTTTAATAATTAAAACAATAAAATAAACGGTTTGGTTTATGCGAATTGTGGGCTCAAATTCAATGGAAAATAGATGCAATTTTAAATAGTTTTGCAAATGAATGATTGCGGTAAAGTGCGTTAGCCGAAAATAAATTCCATTTAGGGGATAGAACAGGCCATTTAATTAACTATTTATTGAACTGGTCTGCATTGGTAGGAAAATGGACCCGAAATCTCACAATTTATTTGCAGGCAATAAATTAACCCTGTATCGGTATTTCGCAAATATGCACCCACCGTACAATAACTGCGTACTCGTACTTAGGATATTGATTGGCCATTTTCTATTCAATCCAATTTTGAGCATATGCGAAACACAATACTACTTTAAAACTCCACAGATCCACCGATGTGCGTACATGTTTGTCTGCCGGTTATTGTTTATCACACAGAGGACGATACTTAACCAATTCAATTGAATTTATATTGTAGTCTGAATTCCAGTGTCATGTCGCTTTGGGGAAACGGAAGGCGTAACTGTGACCACCTTTAAATTGTTCACTTTTAATAAATTTATTGAATTGGACAATGAGAATTCGGGTGAATAATTTATTTGGACCCGGCACACACAAACTCCCAATAAACACCTCCATTGGTGGGGATGAGATAAGAGATCAATCACATCTCACATTCGAGTCGAAATGTGTCCCCTGCTGATGCTTGATTCTGGGATTAGGTACTAAAAGACATTGAGGCAATTTGTCCGATTGAATTATCAATCAAAGGGAAATGAGAGACATGAGTTAAATTAAGCGGAAGTGACCCCAAATAATTGATGAATGGATAAACTTCATGTCTGGTCCCATATTTGCAACCACCAGACAGTAAATCTTATATTTTTGTTTGTCGAGTACTTGGCTATGGTTTGTTAGAGTTGACGCCAGTTTGGATTGTCAGTCAAGAAGAACGCGTGGAGGAAGATGTTGTTGGTGATGACTGGTATTTTTGTAGAGATCGATGAGTTTTCGGGAACCAAAGATCATTAATTATTTGGTCCGTCAATCCCCTGTTGATTTGAAGAAATATTTTACACCAAAGTCGCAAGTAATACACATTCAAATTTGTTTTTACCTCCTCGTCATCTTACTGACTGGTTGCAGAGAGTGGACGATCTCTTGATGATAGTCCTCATCGCATCGCTGTCGTCTAATTGATTGTCGCTGTTTTACATCTGTTTTGACCATTTTGTGGCACTCTCGAGCCATGTCTTACATTTTGTTTACCACTCATATTTGAAATGCCAACAACACAACTCTCTTCTATAATCTATCGATTGGAACAAATTCAGAAAATAGCTAAAAAGCGTAAACTTTGCCAAATAACCTATTTTCATGTTTTTCGTGTAAATTAATTAAAACAAGCANATGTCTTACATTTTGTTTACCACTCATATTTGAAATGCCAACAACACAACTCTCTTCTATAATCTATCGATTGGAACAAATTCAGAAAATAGCTAAAAAGCGTAAACTTTGCCAAATAACCTATTTTCATGTTTTTCGTGTTAATTAATTAAAACAAGCGGCGAACGACATTTTTGCAAGTGAGAAAAGTGAAGCCAAATTAATTGGTTGGAAATGTCGCACGAATAGACCCACCAAGAAGCTGTGTGTGCTGTCTCTTGTCTTCTTCCAAATCCATCCAATTACAAATTACACCCAGGAAATCAGAGACTCCACGAAATCCTCCACCACAACCACATTCTTCCAAATGAGAAAAAGAGAGCCAAAACAGAAACTCCTATTACAGCTGCATTAAAGATATTGAGAACATATTTAAGATTAAACATGCTTCTCGCGCACCCATAATTTAAAGTCAAACTGTTTGACAATTTACCATTTTTTTCGGATGTTGTTGGCTGCTCCTCTTCTGCTGTCTGCCATTTGAAATGAGGCGATCTCCGATAATTGGCGTGGAATTTCTCGACTCACTCGATTTATATAATAACGAAAATATAAAAAACCACATAAAATCGGCGGATCGCATACGGCAGCCAAACAGCTAATATGTCTTTTTGAAACCTCAAATTAATTCATCCGTCTCTAAAAATATAACTTTGTCGGATGATAAATGTGAGCAAATTTCGTGAAGATGAACTAATAGATATAGAATCATTTCTCGAGCGGGGAAGATCTTTTCTTCAAGGAAGATCTCTCTTACTTTTTTTCTATTATTAACACTTGGTGTTTTAAAACTTTTAATACATATTAAGTAGATTTCAGTAATGTATTTTTAATCAGTGTGAGAAAGCCCGAGTGTTTAATAATGCTTATCGACCGTGTTTTATACAAAATTTTATGTATTTTTAAATAAATTATCACAAAAACTAAAAAAGAGCATTCGTTTTCTTAAAATCAAATTTAAAATTTGTTGTCTCCCTCGAATTAATTTTCTTTACTTTTTTAATTCCACAGGAAGATGGAGAAAGCTATATCTTGTTTCTGTTATTTGCATGTAGGAAATATCACGTTGATCTTTCAATAATTCGTTAAATTTAAACTTAAATAATCCGTGATGTTCTGTTCGAAAAAGAAATCCGATATCTCTTTTAAAACGTTATATTTAGATTTAAATAATCCGTTTTGTTGTGAAATCATCTTCAAATACAGATAAACCAGCCACAACGAAACTGACATCCATATAATTTTGTTGGATTTCTTTCACGCAGTTCCTACTTTAATAATAAAGAAAAGCACTAGTGCTTTAAAAAATTCTTTAAAGCACTTGTACTATAAAAACGACAGATTTTAGTATCATAATATCAATTTTATGCGACAAAAATGCATAAAATAAGTTATACTATTTAAAAAAAACGTATCTTTAAAATATTGTTCATATTTAAACACTGTTTGAATATACAATTCTTCAATACCCGCAGACAAAAATCGACAAATGTATAAATATACAAAACTAGTACTTTGTACCGAAATTCTTCTTTTGTTAAAAATTATAACTTCTAGCTTCGAAACTAGTGATATATAAATTATTTTTAATATTTTTAATTAAATGTCTGCCAAAGTTTTGGGCAAATATTGATTCAAGTGTCTAATTATACTTGAAAAGTGGTATATCAGCGATATAGTGCATAGCGATCTATGTTCGTGATATATAGAAAAATTTAAACTGAAAGTTTTATTCGTTTGTACTTCCCGTAATTGCGCACATAAAGTCATTAATTCAGTACAGCATTGCTTTCTTATTCTTTACTTTATATTTTGTGAAAAAATAGCAAATAATTTAATAATATCTTTATTCAATTGAATAACAATATATACGTACATTACATTCGGATAATTTTCATCACATGTTTTTTTAAGTTAGATATTTTATTCTTGATTTGAGAATTGAATAAATAGGAAACAATTATGCGGATTGTATGAAATTTTGTAAAGACAACTAGTTGAAAAACAAATAATTCGAAACTCGTATTTTATTACAAAATTCATTTTTCCAAATTTTGATATAAAAAGTGCTTGTTTTCATTAATTTATGCTTCAATAAAATGTGAAACTTTTCTAAATGAAACATAATAATCATACAGACATGAAAAAAGTACTATAGAAATGAAAAGATATAACTTATTCTACGACTCAACAACCGTTACCGGTCTAGGTCTAACCAATTGGTTTTACGTA
>JXOV01007599.1:0-17030 GCA_001014945.1 Clogmia albipunctata | reverse complement strand
GTTCGTCAATGTTTTACAGTAAAACCTTCAGCATCAAAATAACTTTTATAGAAATTGATGATTTTTGTTTAAGGAAGTCACACTTCAATAGTAAATAGAAAGTACTCGTGCTATAAAAACGACTGACAGAAGTGACAAGTTTTAGTGTCATAATGTCAATTTTATACAACAGAAATGCATACAATATTTAATGCAGTTCAAATGGCTTTCTTTAATTAAAAATGAAGATAAAAATAACAAATTTTAATAAATATTAAAAAAGTACAGTCATTAAAAATGAATCATTTAAAATTTCAATTCGAAAAATTTTATGTTTACAGTTAATTGAAATTGCTAAGAATAATAATTAATTTTTGCACATTACAAAACATTAATATTTATTAATTAGCAGTAAAATTATTCGTTTTAAGAAACACGTAATCACTTTCAAGACCCCCCTTAACAACAAGTCAGCAATCATTGGCAATTATGTTAACTATGCAAAATTGAAGAAGAAATCAGAAAGTAATTAAAAGCCATGCTCATCTTATCCGAATTAGGCATGGCTCTAGAGTCTAGTAGAACAAAAGAATTACAGTTCTAAGTGAAGAAGTCAAATAATGGTTGAGGCTTGAGATTATAAAGAAGTGTCTTCTCTCTCTGAGGAAATAAATAGAATGTAAAAACTACTTTGCACAACAGGCAGACAAAAGTGCAGTTGGTTAATATTATTTTTCATGAATGAACGTTTGTTTACACCTGACTGGTTACCTCCCCCCTCTTTAAGGTAAAAAAAACAACACAAACTACAAATTCTCTCTCTTTTCCCCCATTTCGAATTAAAACTAGAGAGAATTAGTTTTGCGATCTCTCCGCGGGCATTAATTAAATATTAATCGTTTGTTTGTAACGAAATAACACAACACAAAAGTGGTAACTGAAAACGAATTGTGTAATAATCAGAAATAAACTTGCACACACCTTCCTTGCCTTTTCCATCTTCTCCGTGGAATGGACATTAATTAAGTGTCGGTTAATTGATTCGGCAACTTCATCTTGGTCGCGCTTGTACAAATTCGCACGAGAACTGCTCTTTGCGTGTGATAAAGGCGAGACACAATGTCCCATCTTCATCTTTGTCAGGGGTATGAACTTGCGAAAACCTGATTTTGATTAGAATTTTAATAGAATGCAAAAAGACAATTTTGTGAATTTCGTTTCAACATTCTTTTATTTTATTTAAAACTTTATTTCGACAAAACAGTTTTTGTTAATAATTTTGTAGGAATGGAGGAAAAAAAGTCCCATCATTTTTATCGCCAGCACTACCACCACCACCACCATGATAAGTCTAGCCTCACAGGTAGATCCGAGACTTTGATACCAGACTCGCGGCGCATTCGAACCAGAGACACTGAGGGCTAAACATTTAGTCGGTGTTTTTCTCACTTTAGTTTTTTGGCTGTGTTTTTTGTTATTTATTAAAAAGCGGTTTTTGTTCGATCCGCGAATTAAGGTTTGGCTTGTGTGACTCTCTGCACTCTCGGGCACACCTGACCTTAAGCTGGTGTGTAAAACAAGTGGAATTCAAAGTGAAAATTGCCGATTCGATTGAGAGACAAATAAATCACAAGTTTAATAATTTTTCGTGTTGAAGAAAACCCGAAACCAAGTGGCTAGCAGTAAAATTGGTCGATTTCCTTTACATAACTGTAAAGAGAGCATTATATGAATAAATGAATTAAATTGCTAATAATTTGTAACATATAATCGGTCGAAACTCAAGTGTGTGCGTGTGTGCTTAAATATAATAAAAAATCCAACTTGAAAGAGCGGAGAAATAATAATAAAACGGAGCTTTGAGACGCGCGGCGGCTCTGGGTTTTTAGAAAACGTACTTTAATGGTGCATTTTGTTACAAAATCTCCACAGCCGGGTCTTGCATCGAAAATTCGGGGATAAAACATATGTACTATATAATAAAAGTGAAAAGTGTGATTAGCGGGTTATGAGATATTACGAATTAGGGGAGAGAGATTGAGAGAGATTTATGCACTTTGACTTCTCCGCCAATTTCATTTCATTGCTAAAATCCACCTGTACAATTGTGTGTTGAAAAGTGCGCCGATCGGCATCCGAGAAGAAATAGCAAAACATAGACCCTGTGGCAAATATATCGCTAAAACATGAGCCAAATAAGAGTGAAACCACTTGTGACAATCTCAACCTATGAGGTAATAATATTCTCAGGGCGAAACAAATGCTGATCTGATTTTATTTTCATATTATTTTGTGTGTTCCATTCAGTGGGTTACGAGACCAGAATTCCCACAAAAATACCTGGTGGACAGTCCAATTAGTAGACGAGCCCAAAGGTGGCCTTATTAATATTCAAAAGAATTGTGAAAAGAATTGCCCATTTCGTTTTCGGTTTTAATTTCGAGGAAATTTCAGAGCTTATTATCAGTGATTTTCAACCTTGGTTCCTTAAAAAATCCGCGGTTTAATAGTTACAGTATCAATAGGTCTATATTTGCAGTATTTTCCAATACAGTTCAGCGGTAGATTTCCAAAGCCAAAGACCATGAACCCCAGAGACTAAATATTAATTTCCCAAAGTTATTTGGTTTGTCTGAATCTTTTAATGGTTTATTGTGATGTGTTTTAATACGAAAGTGAAACTTAAGAAAGTGATTAGCTTGTGGTGTTTTTAATTAAATTATTTATTTGAATTAAGTGATAAAGCAATTAAAATTTTTTAATTAAAAGTGTCACGAAATTGCAAATGTTTGTGCTCGGTTTTTCATTTGGGCAATTTCAATATTTGTTATATGTTTTTGATAAAAATTATTAACCACACGTACATTTTGTTATTGAATTTATTTGTGAATATTTCAAACAATACTGGATATTTGCATAAAGTCTATGATTAATATTATTTTAAGTGGGATAATTTTAAATAGCATAAGCCCACGCCGTGTAGAAGAAACACAAAAATTTGGCTAGAATTATATTTTTATACGGCACAAACACTATTACACAAATCAATAGTTTTAAATTAAAACTTTGTTAAAAGTCAAATTTAATGAAGGTAATGTTCACTAGAAAATCTGATAACTGCCATTAATTTATTGAGCACACATCGTCAGCATGCTGCGCTATGGCGTATTTTAATGATAAAATTTCAAGTTTAAAAATCAATTGACCGTTTGTTTTTATTGTAAACAAATGTGTACAATTCTGTGTATGAAAACCGTTGGTTACTAAGATTGATTTTGAATTGGACTATAAAATTTGTATGGAATTTCCAGTCACAAACACATTTAAAAATAATGGCCGAAAAGAAAAAAAAATGAATCTGTGTTTTAACTGATTAGTATGAAATTTGGCGTCGTTTCTTCTTCATGCTTAGCTCTTATTATAGGAAGTTTAAAAAGAATATTCAGGAAAGGATTAAAAATTATAATGAAACTAATTTGAAAATAAGAAATTTTTTCTGAAAACGATAAATTTTTTTAAAATTAATAGTTATTTATATAACCAGATCAATAAGATGAGGAATTATTAAACACAAGAGTTTTTTAAAGTCTCGAGCGTAACGAGTGTTTTACTTTTCGGAATTTCGTCTAACTTCATTCTCATTGCACCGATCACCGAATTTAGATAAATTTGTTGAAAATCACAACTGTAATATTCTGATAATAGTTTTCAGTGATATTTATTTTATTTTTTCAAAACCAAATGAAGAATTGAACATAATTTTCTTATTTAAAAATCCATTACCACAAACCTGAGAGAGTTAGATATATAAAAATGTGTTTTGTTTCATTAATTTTTAAAATATGAATGAAACGGTGGTTTTTTACAACGACAACCCCAATACGAAACTGAATTCCATATAAATTTGATTCATTCATGGAGGTCACACTTTAATAATAACAAAAAGCACGAATACTTTAAATAATTCTTTAAAGCACTTCTGCCTTAAAACGACTTTTACAGAACAAATTTTAGTGTCACAATGTCAATTTAATGCAACAAAAAAGCCTATATATAAAATCAAACTAATATTCATTGAAAATTTATAAATACAATAGGACCCAGATTATCCGAGGTACCTCGGTTAATCGGAAACTCGGATATTTGCAATGTAACAATAGATTACAATAGATTGAAAATATTTTCAATGAACATAATGTGTTTTATTTGCAGTTGAGGAACTGAGACAAGTTCATGCATTTACGGAATCGGTTCTTTCCACATCGTCCCAATGTAAATATTGAATAAGAGTGTCTCGGATAATGCGAAGTATCGGATAATCGGCCTCGGAGAATCAGGATTCTCCTGTAATAAGAAAATACCGCAAATATTTAAATTAAGAATTTTAAATTCTATTAAACTTATACAAGATTTTAAAAGCAATTCTCAAAATCAGTTATTTTGTCGATAATTGGCTTAGATTTCATAACGCTAAAATAATGTTTAATAACCATTTAAATATACAATTACAGCAATGAGGAAATTCATTTACTGTTAATACATTAAATCAATTTTACATAAAAAGTAATCGTTTACAAATTGGTTGCATAATTCAGCGGGCTTTAGTAGGGTTTTGGTCATTTATCTGTAATTTTCATTGACATTTATTTCCCATAAAAGGCAATATTATCGATTTATTTGTATTTATTATAATTATTATAACTGCACATTATCATTCTTGGTTTGTATTTCATTTCAGTATAGTAAAATTCAAGTATTTTATCAGGAACGTATAATCCTAGAATTAAAAGCTTTACGGCTACGTCATTGTGTTGTATTTTAGCCAAAGGCAGTGTAATGTTTGTCATGTCTTTTAATTTCATAATTTTATTATGTTTCGCAATAAAATTCGCACAGTTAGGAAATACTCAACAAGTGATTTTAATCTGTATAAAATCGTACTTTAGTTATTACTGTTATTAATATTGTTTCACAAAACATTGTCCATAACTATTTTTCTATATTAAAAATAATTTATATAGATAAAAAACTAAAGATTTTATGATAAAAACAATTTTTCTAGCATAAAATGAAATTCTAGGTCAACGATGACATTGAATTGCAATGATTTGAAAAATAAATTCAAAGATAAAAAACTCCTCATAGTTTGAGAGTTCCTGTTTAAAGTGTTTATTAACAATAATTCTAAAGAATTGAATGGTTACCGATAAGCACCTTGTGGTCTGGAAATGGCATTTTATGACGAAAACACGACATGTATTGGGAATTTCAGCCACGAAATATCAATTAGTGAAATGCAAAGGTGTAAGCAATTGTTTAACCATTTGTCACGTTTTGATTCATTTTCAGGAACGGCAACAAGCACTGCGCCTTCGCCGGAATGAGATTGAGCGTGATGTGCCGGACAGCAATGGCCATGCACCCCCAGCAGTTCCCCAAAAGCCCATTTCAAACGGTTTGACCAGTCCAAAGACAGCGGTGGCGCCAATCGCTCCTCCTGTAGCCCAAAAAAGTAGCCCAATTTTGCCGCCTCCGTTGCCGCCGGTGAGTTACTATTTTTTTTTATTTTGCACTTGTAAATTCGCCGACCTGCATTGTTCATCGCTGGCAAATATTGATAAGGGGTTGGACAAATAAAATTGTTCATTGTAATCGATAACTTTCTACATTAAACTTGGTTTAATTGGTGGGCGAGAAACAGAGCGATCAATTCTGTTCCATTTAACAGCTGTTCTAGACACTAATCGCTAATCTTTGGTGACTAACGACAACATTTCCATACGCTTGTCTCGTCTCCCCACACGATCGATATCGATTTTACATAGATTTTTTGTAACTGAATTACTCCACATGCTTCCAATCTTTATCAGCAAAATCAAACACTTATCAGAGGCAATGTTTTTCACCTTTGTTTTCATCTAATCAGAAAATCGCGATTCGCCGATAATTCATTGTGATTTAACTCAGAAATGCCACCTCAGTATTAATTTACAAAACGTAACATATTTCACTGATTAAATACTCGAAAAGTACTCTGATTTATGGCGTATTAGAAATTTAAATCAATCGGCTATAATATTTTTTTCTATAAAATGTGGAATATATTAGAAGGATTGAGATGGAAATAAAATGATTGTGATAACATGAGATTGTATTGTATAATTGGATCAAACAGCTCATTAATGAGTTCCATATACTTAAATATATATGACTGATCACCGGTCTGACGCACCATCGTGATTCCTTGGAGTGATTGGTGCTGCCCATCGCCTCCTCCTCTCGTAATGGGTTTCCCTACTTGCTTTTATGCTAAAGGAAGAAGACAATATATATTTGGCATCGACCCACCATTCAGCACCACGAGGGCAGTATAGGTCAAATACAGACTAAGGGTACTGTAAATTAAAGATAGACAATTTGAAAATGAGTTGAAATATTCTTTTAATTTGTTTTAATCATTTATTTATTGTGTTTTAATAATTTTGTAGTAAATTTCGATAGCACATTAATATTGATTTTTCACTCAATTGTATTAAAATCTGATCATCTTCTAAATTGATAATTACTACTATTTCATCCTCTGAAATTAAATGTTTTAAAGCCAAGGAATTGTTAATTAATTAATAATTGTTTAACACACGTGTTTGCGAAATAAGTGCCTTTGCGTTATCAGTGTTTCTACAATTTGCAACTTATAAATAAACAGCACAGCCCAAACTTTGGAATTTTCGTGAGAGATTAAATTATTATCAAGAGTAAACTCTAAAATTGAATTATAATGCAAAGTTTTGCAATATCTCGCAATGTATGAACGAAAAGTATAATTTGTTTAATATGATTCCGCATATAGTGATCAACTGTTTATTAAGAAGAATTACAAAGTGAAGTTTGACATATAAATGGCATTTTAAAATAGATGGATATAATGACATGCTTATAAAGACCATCTATTCAAAAAAAGGTTATTGAATTTAAGGGAATTGTGTCCAGTTCCAGTGGCAGTGAAGAGAAATTCGCTATCATTCGCCTTCAAATAAGTGTAACAAAACATATTATAATCTATAGGTGTGGAATTAGTTCAGAGATTAGAAATATTAAAAATTTGAGTATCTTTAGGGATTTGGAATTTTTAAAGCATGTCGTGCAGCACGTGCTTAAAACTTGCTTTGAAATAGCCCTTGATTATGAAAGAATCCTGTCTTATTATGGCATTAATAAGTTTATAAGTGGATTTGCTTTTTGTGATGAGATGCCATTAGTAAAAGTCTGGATTAACACAGTTTTTAATTAATCGCCATTACAAATAAAGGAGGCGATCCTCAAAGTTTAGTTTTGATGGTATTATATTTTATTTAAATTACTGAATCACAGTTAGAACAGTCTAAAACCCAGCAGTTCAATACCAGAACTATGTATGGACGGTTTGTAGGGAATTTAATGTTCTTTATTTTAATATAGTTTGGTTAAAATACGTCGAGTCGTTTGTTATGGCGCGTAATAGCCTAAAAACCCGCCATGTCAGAAAATATTATTTGCGATTGTGACTTTATTACATATTCTATTATGCCAATATTGGTATTCAGAGATGCACAAAGAGGATAGTTTTCGATAGCCATCACTACTTTATTTGAATTCTAAATTTTTTTTTATTATTTTCTCATATTTCAAAATCAGGGTTTTTAGACTTTCAATGTGAGCTAATGCCGGCCTGCTATGACTTCACAACTCAAAACTTTCGCAATTCTGTATATATTTCGGATTGTCCTACCCTCATTAATAGATTGTTTAAATAATGCCCCATAGCGGAGAAAGGGGGGGAGGGTGCGGTTATAACGCTGGACCATTCGACATGTCCGGTTTTTCGATTTTTCGCAAATTCGCAAAATCCATTAAAGTCATTGCAAATCTGGTTTGACCTGAAGTTGTAATCTGTAAAGAGATATATTGTGTGTAAATTTGAAGTTCCAGTCTCTTTTGGTTCCAGAGATATCACGGAAAAACAAGTGCGGTTTTGACCTTAATTCACAGTGTATATACGTATATATCATATAATGAAATTGTATAATTAATTCCAATAATTCTCATTTTTTAAAATTATATTTTGCGTTTTTTTTCTAATTCTGTTAGTATTTTATAGCCTTACTAATTTAAATATCGTTTATTCTTCAGATTCAATTTGCCGACGAAGTGCCAGTGATTGCGAATGGAAATGGCGCTCCAATAATTACGATTGCAAATGGAAAGCCAATGACACCGACTCCAGATTACGATTCACTGAGCTCAGTTCCAGAGGCTGCCAATGTCGACGTGGTTTCGGCTGCACCCAAGTTGCAGAACGGCGGAAGTGCAGAGAAGTCGATTCCAGCTCCGCCGCCGATGATGCCTAGCCTCGTCAGCCCACAAGCCAAGTTCCAGCGAGCTCCTTCGCTCAGCAAACAGAACAGGTCCATCAGTGTGACCATCGGCGAGTACAGGAATGGGAACGACAATCGGCGGGAACCCAGCAAATTCAGTTTCCTCAACAAGGCAGAGTCCATCGAGACGACGGCACCAAAAACAGGAGAAGTCAATGTCACCAACGACTTCAAAAATGAACTCCAGATGACTCTGTCCAGGTCGAATTTAAGGAAAACTACAGAGGTATGTTTGGTTATCGGTTTAGAAGTTATTAGAATATAAAGTAATTTTGCATTATTCATTTCCTTATCTTAATAACAACGTTATTATACTTTGTGACATTTAAATGTGATTTGCTCTATTTGAACGACATGGTTTTCCAAACCATTTAAAAACATGTTAAAATTGAGATCTAATATTTGTTTTCTTTTAAATCAAATCTAAAAATTTATAAAGTATATACTACACAGGTGTAGTAATTTATAAAATATATCATTGAAAAGTAGTTATTATTATACAAAACGTATTTAGACTTTTAATATTAATGTTTTCAAAATAAAATTTTAAGGAAACTTAAAGAATAAAGTTCATATAATGGCTTTTATAAACATTATAATCTTAATTAATAAACACCCCAATAAATAATAAATTTTAGCGTTGTTAATTTTAATTCAATGAGAGATCTTATTTATTTCGCAACTTTAAACTAAACTTTGATTTAGGTAAAAAGTAATGTAATTATGAAAAGCAATTAAATAATGTTCGATTTAGAATTTGATGATTCAATCAACGCTAATTAACAATAAGGTTGTACGGATCTGTGGTGGCATTAGTAGTGAAACGTCATCAGCCGGCTATCATTCATTGTTTTGATTTTGTATGCCAGAAAATTAGCGATAATATTCTAACAAAAGTATAAGTAGAATATTACTTATGTTTTGCCGAAATGCGAACAAAATCGCAACAATTAACATAGAATAACATAGAATCTAGAAAACAATATACATCTGTGTAGTTCTCATTTTACCAATAAAAACACAAACTAGATGGATTCATGTAATTTTTCTCCCGGCTGATGACGTCACGTAAAATCCGGTCGACTTATTCAGGGCTGAGCGACTTTGGATTAAAGTAACAGTCTTTTAACAATAGTAATATATTACTTACATGGATAGTTATTACATTTATTATTATAAAATTTTGTTTTCAAAATATTGACAAAAAATTTACAAAGAAGAACTAAATACCAATACTTATAAATGTAACGTATCTACTAGTATTTTCAAATTAAATAAATTTTCTCTTTCAATTCCTGTAAGGAACATGTGGGTCTCAACTAGGCATTTCAGTGGCTATTTGTATTATTTATGTTCACATAAAGGGTGTCGCAAAAACAAAGCACCTTTTTGATGTAATGGAAAAGATATATAATATTTTTAGATAAATAAAGAAAGACCATTGATATTTATATTGTTAATTAAATAACTTTTCCAAATCAATATAACCGAAAACAATTAGATATCACTCATAAAACAAGTATAACTATTTTTAAAAATATTTACCCAATAATAAATATTTCTATTCTTAATTAATTTCGATTTTTTACAGGTTGATGTTCCAAAAACTAATGGTCATTTGAACGGGTTTAATGGTGTTCCTAAGGCCAATTTCAATGGTTCGCCAGGGTTTCCGAACAACAAAGTGAAGCCAATTTTGCAGAAAACGGGATCGGCGAATATTGAAAAACTGACCTCCATGCTGAATGCTCGACAACAGAAAATTACCTCAATGGCTCCAACTCCAGCTCCAGAGTCAAACAAAGTGACTATTTCCATACCGAATACGGTAGAGAATGACACGAAATCTGTGGCTCCGAATGGAATCCTAAAGAATGGAGCTACGCCAGTGACAAACGGATCAACTGGAATTGAACCGAAAAACATCACATTTGATAACATGTAAGGTTATGGAATTATATTAAAAATAAGGTATTTTAAATTTGAATTTGTATTGTAGCACAACTGTAATCGGAATCGCAAAATAACTTGGAACCAACAAGGATGCCACCTGTAAATATTGCCCGAGTCATTATTTATAATCCATTTATAGGCTATAATTTATTGAACTGAGTTTACACACATTCATGAACTATTTTTTGTACATAAATCCGCGCATTTGCTATTTTTGTATCTATCTGCTTAGACTAAACAATAATATAATATAAACTGAATTATAGACATTTAAATAAATTATCTCTGAAAATCTACAACTGTTTTTGATTTGCAAAATATGAAGTAGAAAACTGTAACCAAATTACAGATCGACGTGTTTTACATACGTGTACGCATGGTAAGTAATAAATTGTATTAACTATACATGAAATTTTAATTTAAATGTTACAAGTAAATAATTGTAAAAGTGAATGTCGTTGACCACATACAAGATATAGTATTTAATAAACATGATTCGTGAGTATGCTTGATATCTATTTAACCAGAAGTCGTAGAAACATACAGTATTTCTCACTTTCATAAGTGCGTATATACATATTCTGAATTAAATATTTTTTGCACTTCCAAATCGAAAGGTTTGCTTTTCGACATCTACTTTAGGTGTGTAATGCTTCACTTAATTTCTTACAACACTTTAACGTTTATAAATGTGTTATAATAAAACATAAACATGAATCTTTTTAAAACACAATTTAAAAGTGTATTTATTAAGTAATAATTGTTCAATATATGTTTATCTAGTAAAATTTAAAAATAATTCAATCGTCCATGACGTGTACATGTATTGTATCTTGTCAACCAAATAAATTTGAACGTTAATTCTCTCCCGGTAATAATGAATGAAAAGAAATTGATGTTAAAACGAAATGAACTTAACAATCTAATTGAGGATTCTGTATGTAGTGATAAATATATTGATCACCAAAAAATTTACAACAGAGAAACGTGGAAACTATTGCGGTGTCATCAAATCAGCAAACACAAACATCCAAGAACGTCACTCCTTCAGTCGATTAAATAAGCGTAAAACACATGGTCAAGATTGGTGTAAATAAAAGTAAACATAAGACTGAGTTGTCATCACTTGCAATTGTTCTCGCCACCCTTTGTAGTAGTGATCTTGGCCACAGAACGGCCCTATAAAGCGATGGGTTTGGCCCCATTAAGCGATGGATTTCTAATGTATTTATAAGCGACCGATTCATTCCTAGGCATTTTGGCCCGATTAAGTGATTGTTCCTATTAACCGTGGCCTTAATAAGCGGCGTCCACTGTATATGATTTTATCTGACAGTGAGTATAATTTTAAATTAAAATATATTTGAATTATCAAATTTCTCTCAATATAAAACAGCTTATTCTCAGTCAATTCATTTTAACATTTTTAATTTTTTTAGGAAAAAAAAGTGAATGTGCCAGTTTTATTACATGAAAATAATTTGTACGTCTATCACTATAGTCTTATGAGGCGGTCCAGTCCTTCGCCTTTGCAATCCTATTGCTCCATTGCTGACGGTTGATGGACACTTTCTTCCAGTCGGTAATTCCTAATAGATCTGCTGTTTATTGTTGCCACGTATCGTTTCCTTTTTAAATTGAATTTTTAATAATTACAATACATAAAATGTTATATACTTTTATATATTAATGTTTAAGAATGAAGTTTTTTATTAACACAAATTCTTTTCATTATTTTCAAAGAAGTTTTTATAGACATTTCATCTGATTCATTTTTATTAATTACTTTAATTAAACAACACTCAATTAAATTTAACAAAGTATAATTTTATAATCAAGTATGATTTCTTTGTTTATAAAAATCACACAAATCAAAACTTTGTCTTTACTGGCTTACAAAAAAATAAATAATTTTTTGTTCATTCATGAAATAAAAATATATTGTGTTGAGTTGATACATTATTTTTACGACTTGTGGTTTGCGAGAGATCAAGAACCATCGAGTACAGTTACAATCCGGTTTTAATGCCGATCAAGGCGTGATCAATACATACATACTCGAACATCCATTCTACAGGTTCTTTAAAGTATCAAATCTTTATTAGAAATCTTCAAATTGATATATAACATTTATTTGTTTTACATCTTATTCCCTATAATTTTAGATTAATTGTTTTATACCTCATATAAAATTCTAAGTTTATCTTATCTATCTATATCTTATGTTTTGAAAATATATTAAAAAATAGATACAAACTTTTATAATAACATTTTAATAATTATAATTTGAAAAAAAAATTAAAGTTTTATAATAATTACATGTTTAGAATCGATTTTATAATTCCATAAGAGTGTCATAGGATATAAAAATACGATTTTATTAAACAAATTGTATCAATTTAATTGTTTAGAAATGATCAATGAATCAAATTTACAAAGAACGAACGCCTTCCGTATGCACCTCAGATGAATAAAAATGGTGAATTCCCTCGCGGAATTTCCAACTCAAAAAGAAATTGTACGAGTACTGATACTGTCGCGAAATTAAAAATCCCCTCAACATACAAAGCATATTGCATAATTTGCAACAATTCTTATCTCCCAGCAATTAATAATTCTACTTTCTTCTAAAGAATTTTTGAGACGAAACTAGGAAATTCTTATTAAACGACTTATGTTAAAAGGGTAATCACCGCAATAATAATGAGTAATCGAACGAACGGGAAGAAACCACCGCTTGATTTGAATAATATAAACAGTGCAAAATTGATTCGCGAAGTAGTTTGCAAGTTGATTTCGCAGAGTGTGGACTTAATTGTGCAAAATGGATAAGTGTTTAGTGTTTATTTTAGTGTTATTCGCAATTACAAGTGTTTTAGGCTTCCCTGAAAATAAAGTGCGATCTAGTTTTCATAGATCTCGACGACAAATCTCAGGAGATCTCAATTGTGAGCCGGATAAATTGTGGAAATGTAACAATGGCCAGGAAATTAGTTGTCTAAGACTGTGTAATGGTCGATTGGATTGCTTGGACGGTTCTGATGAGACAGTTAAAGCTTGCAGCAATTTTTTGTATGTTAAATTGGTTTAAATAATTAAACATCTAAATTAATCTTTGACCCTAACTTTTGATAGCTGCAAACCAAACACCTTTCGATGTGCCTATGGTGGCTGTGTTGAACCCCACTTTGAGTGTGATGGTACTCCTCAGTGTATCGACGGATCAGACGAACGGACCCCAAATTGCAAAGACTTTGTGAAAACAGTGAAGAAGAGTGGAACATGCGCGTGAGTAAAGATCTTTTCTTGTAATGAAATTGGAAGAACTTTAGAAGATTAGATTTTAAGATGAATCGATTGTTAAAAACTTTTCAAATTGTAAATATGTTATTCAAATTTAATTTATTATCAAAATATTGTTGAAATTAGCTATTAGGCTATTTAATTTTTATTCTTAAATAGAATATATTATTAATTTTTGGACAGTATATGTGGGGAATCTTGGGAGAGTCGCCATTATCCATTTAATTCAGGGCGTTAAAAGGATAAATGGCTTTATTTTGTATTTAATAGTTCTTAAAAGGAGCTCAACACCTTGTGGATAGTTGGTAGTATGAAATTTTTAATGTCTTATTTAAAAAATAACATTTTTTGCTATTTTTTTTTAATTTATTAGGAATTCCGTGCTTTGGTTCAAAAACAGAAATATAGCCTAGTAATTTTCAGTCTAATGTCTTATTTGAATTGTTGTTAATACGTTTGTTAGTTTACCATATTTGTAATTTTGTGCTAATAATTTGAGAGGCATGTCATCTCCCTTATCAATTTGGGAGAGATGCCATGCTTTTATTTAAATGCAGATGTTCTAGCAATATAGTTTTTTAGGAAATGTACTAGTAACAACAGATTCAGTGTACTGAAAAAGCTTAACTTTGGCGAAAAAGTATAAAATCCGAAAAATAAAGCAATGAACTTACTTAATTAAATGTTCTTCTGGTCAAGATATGGCATCGTGAGTTTTGCAAAAGTAATTTTCAGAAACAAAAGTTGTGGAAAAGAAATTTTGCTTCAAAAAGAACTAATAGGAAAAGACGGCCATCCAGTCTCTTCCATAAATTTTAGAAAAAATATTAAATATCTAGTTGTCCGTTTTATATATTTTTTTTCAACCACGGGTCTATGATTTTAAAAACAAATTCTAAAACGGACCAAAATACATTGATATGATATAAACCAATATTAAGTAGACTTCAAAGGTAAAATCATTCAATGTTACTACACGTTTCATCTTATTGTTTATAGTCCTTCTTCTAAAAAGTATGGCTGCTCTCCCTAATTTAACCAATACAAATTTAGAACAAACAATAAATCCCACAAAAATAAATGAAAATATTTTTTTAATATAAAGCTCATATATTATAGTTTAAGATGAAATGTTTTTTATTTCACATTAATCACATTTTCGGCTAAATTTAAGAACTGTTTTAAAGCTTTATAAAAAAAATATTTACCAAGAGAATCGTTTTCAAATTGTGATCTTAAAAAACTCAATAAATAGAACACCATTGTGACCTTTTAAAATCATTTTTTAAACTAAGTTTTACTTACAAAATTAAAAAATGGGACGTATTATATGCAGTTAATATAATATTAGGCATTTATTGTCATTAAAAATCAAATTTTGGAACCAAATTAAATTTCTCTCAAATTATTGTTTATTAGGCATTGTAACTTATCCATATAAATAATAATTTATAGAAATAATACAACGAGTAGACTTTGAGAATTAATCTTTTGAATAAAGCTTTTGCATACATTTTCAATACTAAAACTGTAAAGCTAATTTATACTTTTGTAGAACTACAATATGATCGACCTTATACAATATTTTGGGGATATTTTTTCTTTTTTAATTAATAAAAGTCCCAAACTTGTCTTTAAAAATAAAAAATGACTAAAAAGATTTTTCTGACTAATTTCAGATCCGGTTATTTTCAATGTAAAAGCGGCGAGTGCATCCACGAGGATGAAGTTTGCAATGGACAAGGCAACTGTCGTGATTACAGCGATGAGACTGAAGACGAATGCAGTGCTCATTATTGTCCCGATCCGAATTTCCAATGCGCATATGGAGCTTGTATTTTGGAAGCCCAGAGATGCGATGGCATTGTGGATTGTGCTGATTCGTCAGATGAACGGGAAGAGGTTTGTGGATCAACTGCGAATGTGATCAGCACAACACAAAATCTTCATACAACCACAGATAGACCTTTAATTATCCCGACACTTCCTTTGCAACCAAACCTAGTTCCCGAAAGACTTCCAGGACCCGCAGATTCGAATCAAATTGTCCCCATTCCCAACAATGTCAATAAATTCACGACAGTATCCCAATTGAGAGCAATGCTCCATAAATTGCAATTAAACTTATTTAAAAATCAGTTGGAGATTTTCCAGTATTTAGTTGGACTGGGAGGAGCAAGGGCCAATGATCAAATCGTTGACGATGAGTACAGTATAAATTTGGGAAGTCCAAATAATGATATTCCTATTCCACCAATACCAACCCCAGTTAGGGTTTCTAAAGGTATATTTTATTCTTTCATTCATTAAATGAAAAATTCTAATAGAAAGTAATTTCAGATGCTTGCTACTTTCCACCTATAACTCGTGGAAAGATAGTCGACCTCAAGAAGAACGAGATATTCAAAGACTATGTTGATAATGGAGAATTGGTGATGTTGCAGTGCCCAACAGCTCCTAATGAACTTGGAAACCACATCTCTTATTGTGTCAATGGCGAATTCATCCCGGATATCCCCAAATGTCAAAGTAATTTTGGAAATCAATGTTTAGTTAGCTCATCTGCATCTTTTCTGCAATATACAATTATTTATATATTAAGTAATAGTTTTGTATTTACAATTTAAAGTTAAAATAATTAATTAAAATTTCAGACAATTGATTTAGAAACAATATTTGACAAAATTTTTAAGAATAATTGTTTTCAGGATCTCTTTTCTCATAAGAACACTGTTAAAAAGATCAAATTGTATACAAACAATATGTTTTAATGATGTCAAAGACAATAATCATCTCATTTTTCAGAACAATGCTCATCGCTTCCATTGAACACTCTCTCTGTACAAGCAACGTGTCACAATCAAAACGGAGAAACAATTCCCTGCACTCCTTTTCTACCTCCGAAAACAGTGGCCCTACTTTCCTGTAAAGTGGGCTACAGGAAGCCTGAACGAGTTGTCAGAGATGCAATCACCTGTTTAGAAGACGGAACCTGGGACTCTCACATCTTCAAGTGTGAACAGGTCTGTGGTGTTATCTCTGATGGATCAGCGAACGTAATAGGCGGATTCACGACCAACATTACCAAAGTACCTTGGCACGCTGCAATCTACGAGAACCGAAGCGGGAAAATGGAGCAGATCTGCGGAGGATCGATCATCAATCCCACAGCGATCGTCACCGCTGCTCACTGCTTCTGGGATCCTAGGAGACAGAAATTGAGTGACTCAAGCAAATACGTCGTGGTTGTTGGAAAAACCTTGAGAGATTTCTCTGCAGAAGAGCCTCTGACACAAGTTTTGGACATTAAATTAATAGATATCGTTGATCAGTATCAGGATTTCAATGGACTTTATGTGTCTGATATTGCCGTACTAACTC
>JXOV01007598.1:8300-35163 GCA_001014945.1 Clogmia albipunctata | reverse complement strand
ATAGATGCCCAGTGTACGATCCCAAGGGCTATCAGTGTCAATTCTCATTTCTGTATCATAAAAATCGGCATATTTTATTAAGTATTTGCTGCTATAAATGGATGTAGATAATTGACAGGGGCCAGATGATTAAAAAGTTAATATTCTCTTTTTAATGAAAAATCTATCTAAATTAATTCGCCAAGTATCATTACTGGATGTGGTTAATCACAAAATCTGTTACACAATTTAAAGAATATAAAAAAGGCTTAAATATAAAAAATATTCAATTAAAAAAACCAATCATCCTTTCTCAATTCTTAAAATTTTCTTTATGTTTTAATAATGAAATAAAGACTTGAACTTTAACATGTTGGACCACTGTTCTTCTTTTGGGCGGTCAATATTCTTGTAGCTAACCACCACCATCTGATTCAATTTATTGTTTGGCCGCAACAGCGAAAATTGCCACAATGGTTTGCGGGCTCTAAAATGCGAAATTTATCTCCAGAATCACCAGTTAAACGAAGTCCAGAATCATAAATTTGCTCAGTTGGATGGGATGTTGAAATGGGAATTGTAACCGAAAGACTGACCACGTTGAGGAATCCAAAAATGGACGCGCATAATTTCCTCCTCATCAGAAGATCGATGATGGTCGATTTTTATTTCAATGTTATGTTTCGCCTGAGATGATTCAAAAAGTTAAAAATAAAAGACAGCTTTTGGAGAAGAAAATCTATCAAGCGGACTAATAAGAGTGTTTGTTATTCTGTCCATTTGATCTTTATCGGATGACGACAGCCCTGTTAACAGCTTGGAATTTCAGTTAATTTCCTGGGTTTCGAATTTCCTCAAGCTCTCAACCGTATCAAATGTCCTTTTGTCTCTTTTTCCCATTTTCTAATTGTCCTCAAATATGGTTATCTATTGGCAATAACTGTAAAAGGAATTGTGGTCAGACGAAGCTACCTCAGGTAGTTTTTTTTTATTGTAGCTTGGCTGACGTTTTGGCCAAGACGAAAGGCTCATTATCCCTAAATCAATAAACGTGTTTCGAAATTAATTTCCATGTTGTTTTTAATTAATGTTTCTCGTCTCCCATCAGTTTTTATTGTAGGCTTGATTAAAAAATTGGGGCCTTTCTCACTACGTTCAACCCAATCGCGTCGTCGTGGGCTGAACCAAGATTGTCCGATATAATTTATCGTTAACATTCGGATTAGATGGGATAAACAAGAATTTAAATAACAGATGCAGGGTTTGTTAACATGTGTTACTTTTTATTTAAAAGCCATTTCATTCAGTAATAACCATTAAAATTTTAGTATCAGATAGCACATGGTTTTATTAGTACTTAAGTTTTTATGCAATTTTTAAAAATAAAAACTCTAATTAAATGTTATGTTAAAATTGTAAAATAAGATGTTGTTCATTAAAAGATGAAACATGCCAAAGATGAACAACACCAACGGAATTTTAAAAGAAGTACCTAAGTATACATGTACGTTCTAAATATGTTTAAATTAAGAATTATTAAACATATAAGTGGCTTGTTTACAGTTTTATACATAAAATTTATAGAAAATCAGACAAATTACAATGAATTACAATATAAATTGCAAGATTTATCAAGTAATTTTTTGAAGATAAAATAATACCAGCGAAATAAAATGATATTTATTTTAATAAATCTCACTTAAATACGAAAAGGTACAATTAAATATTCTTCATGCGATTCCTTATCGAAAATTAACCTGCTTTTAACGCCAATTTGTTCTCAAACGGTTTACTTTACAGCACACGTGCGGTAATATTTCAAAACTTTGACGCATTTTAGTCACCACTTTAATGAAATTACATATTGTTGTCATAACTAAGTCTCTGCACATTATTATTGAAATATTTTAGGTTATAAATATACTGTCTCACTTGTCACCAATTTGATGAAATTACGTATTGTTGTCAAAACCAAATTTATTTATTTAAATTTAAAATTTCATTGTGAATTGTTGACCAATTTGAAAAGAAAATGCGGTGAACGGTTATATTATTTATTATCGATTTACTGTTATTTTTTCACAAAATTACAAAAAATAGCGTTCAATACACATAAGAAATCGGTTATTACAGCACTCATTTACTTATTTACTCGCTGCGCTCATTAAAATACATGGTATTCGTGATTTAATAACTTCCATGTCACCACTTGTATCGCAATATACTATTTTGGAATTATTCTAATGATTGTAAGTTTTACTAAAGTTAATCACATTGTATGTGATGAACCATCTCTAATGGCAGAATTTGCGGCTTCTATTATCTGTCTGCATTTGACTCCCGTTTTGCTGCAGACGGCTACTAACGGGAATGAGCCTATTTGTTTAATTTACACGACCTCATACAAAACTTTTTACCTAATGGATTAAGCCCTTTAAGACCATTATGATTTTAAGATCAGATCCGGAAAGAAAATTATCAATATATTCTACTAGGTTTTTTAGCTTTTATTTAAGATGATAAGGTGATAAGCGGATTTAAAAAATTAAAGATTAAATTAAGGGTTAATTTTATTAAAATGCTTTTGATTGGAAAACAAACTTTATTTAGCAATACATCACTTGTCGACCTTGTTGTATGAATTACTAATAGGCACTATTAAAGTATTTAAATTTTACTGATGATTTTTCTAGAATTATTTTAAAAAAATTTAATTATGAGAAAAAGTGTATCATCATCTCTATAACAAGCTTATTTAAAAACAAAGACATTAGTGCTCTACCCCTGAAATTCACTCGAAACTCTCTTATTGTTCTCGTTAATTCCGAATTATATTTTGTTTTTATTCCAGCTTCTTCTGCTTCGTTTTCGTCGTCATCATTATCATCTTGTTCACTCCATACTACCTTTTTATACCATTTATTTATTACACTAAAAGAGGAGAGCGAGAATGAGAAGACCAAAAAAGACCATTTTTCTTCGAGTCCATTCTTTTCTTGGTTATGTTGCTGTTGCTCTCAGCAGTCGTCTCCAGCCTCACCAACCAGCCAGCGACCAAAAAAGAACGACGACAACGTGTGTAGAGGAATATCTGGAGGAATTTTCTCAATTTCGATCTTTAGTCGATTACCATTTTAAAATTATACGGCTGGTCTCGTATTCAGTTTCCTTTACGACTTCTCTTCTTGTTAAGATTCGATCGACACGTTTGCGGGTGTAGTGGTGGTGACTGTTGTAGAATTTCTGTAAAAGACTGAGAGTGTGACCCTGAGGAATTTCTACCTGTCCCCCACACAAACGCACATTTTTAGGCATTGAATATTGGGTCTCTTTTGCCCACAATCAGCACAATAAAAGTCTGGATTATCTACCAAATAAAAAATATAACAAACTGCAAAAAGCATTGTATGGATAGTGCAGTAAAATGACAATATTCGGCGCACTTCAGCAGCAGCGTTCAACGCCTACTCCTCCTCCTCCATCCGTCATATCACACTGCTAATTGCATTGACGCGCACTCACTCTCTATCGTCATGAAAAATTATCTTTTATTACCGCAACTGATTACCTGTAGATAAACGGAATGGCACCAAGGAATTGGATGATATACTTGGAAGCTACTCAATTCCAAATTGTGGCCTTTTATTTTCCATTTTATTGATGTTACTACACTCCACAGAGACCATACCGTGTCGTTGTCAATTTTATCAGTTTGTACATTATAATAAAAATAGATACCGATAAAATTACTCGAAAAAGAGTCATACTAACATGTTTAAAAAATTAATCATTGTTTTTTTAATGACAAGGTCGAAAAGAAATGTATTATAAAACACTTATAATTTTCAAATTCAACAAGCTAAGTGAGATTTCTTGAACTCGAAAAATAGAACAGTCATGAAGTTTAATTGAAAAATATAAAACCACAAAAGTTAAAAATTAAAATAATAATGTCTTAAAAAGTTATTAAAAGTCTAGTGTGTAAAGTATTTGACAGGTTGGTTTTCCTCAACAAAATGCATAGAAATTCATTAATTTTTTAATTGAAGGCTATAAATTGTCTAGACTGGGTTCAATGGTCCGAAAAACCTAATCAGCTGGCACTAATTAGTCAACTGCCTGCCAAAATTGATCCTAAAACTGTCCGATCGATATTGAATTTCATCACTGCAAAAACCCATAAAAATTGCACAATTGTTAACAGTTTCGAATTTCCTCGCAACTAAATCGATAAATAAATGTGCATCCAGTCCAGTTGGACTCTACAGGAAAAAAAGATAAATGATAGCTCTTCCAAACGAGATTCTTGTTGTTTAATCACCATCTCGCGCATCATCATCATTTAGTCTGATTTCTTCTCCTAGTCTTGTTGTTGCTGCTTTTGACCCGCTAACAAGAAATGCTGCTTCTTGGCTGCTTGGGGGCGGCTTTCGTGGTATCTGTTTTCCTGCACAGTTCTCTGGCTCTCTGCTGTTCACAATTCACAATAGAGGAGACTTTAGTTTTTTTTTTCTTTTCTTTTCTTTTCATGTATAATTTCATTTCCACATCCTCTCCTTCAGTATTGTGTTTTGTTCTGCTGCTTTTCAAAGAATATTCCAACAAAAGGTATATCCAGAGAGAGAGAATGGGAGAAAAGGAAACAAATCAAAGAAATTCCATATTAACACTCATGGAAAAAATTACACATTCTGGATAAGAATACAAGCACAATACAGGTAAATTTTTTCTCAAAAATACAAATTGAAAAACATTGTGCTTTTGAAAAGAGAGAGACTCAAAATAGAGAGTCATGTTTTTCGTGGTATGATATTGAAAAGTCAAAACCAGCTGAGAGAGAACAGACAGGCCTCTGATGGAGAAAGCAAATTATGACATTTTTGTGTTTCCATTTATCCACAAACTTCTTAGCACATTATAGTTATATTAATATGTATAATTTGGTAAAACTTATGTTTGGCGTTACAATGATCTCTATTTGAAGGAGTATCGTTTTTACGGCCGGCCTGGATTAAAAGTTGTAAAATTTTTTCCTCACAATGGTGCAGAAAATTTTAACTTTGAAACCAATTTAGTCGTAGAATATGACTTCTTTTTTTCACTAGTGAAATTAAATTTCAAAATTGTCACTAGTCCACAAAAGTGACTCATTATAAAATTCAAATCAATGTCGGAAAGCAAACTTTTCGATGCAAAAGTGTCCAGACTATTTTTATTTATTATATTATATTTTTATTATGTTATGTTATGTTTTTGAGCAGCAGTAGGGGCTTTGACTCACAATCATAAAAACAGCTTCTCTATAATCGATTATTAGTCTTACGATGTCGATTACCAACATTCTTTCTATGGCCTATGTACGTCATTCGTCCGCTTGTGGATTCTTTCCAGATTTAGATTGAGCAGGGTGTTATACCATAAGAGTCGCCCTGTTAGTACATGTTTCAATTGGTTATTTTGAGCATAGGTTTGGGGTAGTGGGATCATGGGTTGGCCGACCGGAGAATGTATGAAGGTCTTATCTTGACAGAGTTTTAACTGACATTAATCCTTAGAGTGCTTGGTTAAATATATTCCTTTGCCAAAAGTAAAGTAACTACCCAAAATTCGTTTGACAATCCCATATCAAAAGTTAAACTTCCCTGGTGTGTATTTTGTAATGTTTCAATATCTTAAGACTTAAGTAGTTAAAATTTATGTAAAAAAATCCTTTTGACTTATGTAATGTTAAAGTTAAGCAATAATTTTGATAATTTGACTTGGAACAGTTGATGTCAAACCTTTAAATTTTCTGCGAAAGGACAATAAATATCATTTATTAGAAAATATATATTATTTAGTTCTATAATAATAGTTTTGATGAAGATTAAATTATTAGAATACATGGACTGAGTAGTATTTTCGATTATTTACATCTATTTTAAAATTTAAATGTTTACAAATCCGTTCACGGAGGGATTGCTGTAGACATTCATTCTTCTGTTCCCAGCGAACATTATTATTATTGTGTCGGAGACTCGGAATGGAGTGGACGTGTTTTTGTCGCGCTCACGAGATTTTTTTTTCGCGTAAAAATTAGTACAATTCGGAAAAGCGGAGTACATTGTCGCGAAAATTACGCGGACACGCGAAAGTGAATAAGTAAAGTTTTTGTTATTAATAACAGCGAAGAATTTACGCTGAAATTGTTGACTCCTGTGTAATAAGGCACCGTCTCTCCATCATCAAGTGATTAACACATGTTGACGGAATTCCTTCGATCCTAACAAGAGTCATCATCATCAATTTGGTCCCTTTTTCTTTCTTTTGTGAGCTGGTGCTTGGGCTGCCTAAGAAGAAAAAGAGAATTTTGGAAACACATGTTCCAAGTTGAAGTTGTACAATGGCAAAAGAAATAAGCCAGTGTTTTCGATTTTTCGGATAATAATTTGGTGATTTTACTTCGGCAGCAGTGGGTATTTTTTTTTTGGGTGAAGAAAAGTATTTGTGTTTTTGTGTCGCCCAAAAGTTTCAATACACATTTCCTCTGGCTCTCTGCTCAACAAAACACAGAACTCAGATAGTTCTCCAATTGGCATTAGAGTTCATGTGTGTTTGGGAGGAAAACATCTTGCATCAAATATTTGGTAAACAAATAAGTTGATGGGATTTCGAAACAGACAAGTGTATGTAGATGATGAGCAAAAGATGATGGAGAAATAAGCGTATGAAGGCAAACGGAAAAACTTTTGTCAAATTATTTGTTAAACGAATATAATTATTGTTTTACAACACGAGACCGGCTCCAAAAACCACGACGTCGACAACGACATCCAGACAAAAAGATCAACTGGCAGCAGCAACGACCTTTGAGTTTATTTACATTCCATCAGAAGCAATTACCTTTGAGAAAAAGTGAGACCATCTTTAAAGTATTTAATTGAAAAAAGAGTGTAGCAAATTGGTAAAAAGAAAGAATTTATAGAGTGTTTGAAATTGAAAAAATAAGAATCTAAAGAGTGTAGAGAATTTAAAGAAAAGAGAGAATTTAAAGTGTTGAAAAAGAGTGCCGAAAAGTGATTATTATAAAATGATTCAATAACAGAATTAAAGTCAATAGTTTTACAGTGAATATATTCAATATGTTGCTGGTTAGTGTAATTATTGTATGCCTTGTTGGGTCTCAAGCTCTGGCCAACCCAGATCTGAACAACAACCGCCAATGCGAGCCGATTCGGATAGAACTGTGCCGGGGAATAGGCTATAACGAGACGTCTATGCCAAATTTAGTCGGCCATGAAGTGCAAACAGATGCTGATTTCACTTTGCAGACCTTTAACCCGCTGATCCAGTATGGCTGCAGCTCGCAGTTGCATTTCTTTTTGTGCGCTGCCTATGTGCCAATGTGCACTCCCAAGGTGCCAGTCCCAATTGGGCCCTGTCGAGGCTTATGCGAAACCATCAGAGCTCGATGCTTACCGGTTTTGCAAGGGTTCGGTTTTCCCTGGCCAAGTGCCTTGGACTGTAACCGGTTCCCGGAAGAGAACAATCATGAGCACATGTGCATGGAGGGTCCCGGTGAGCCAAATGGTGGTCTTCCGCCTCCCACCTCCAAGATCTACAACCATTACTCGGGCAATTGTCAAGATCTCGTCAAGTCGCACTTGTACGCCCGTTTGAACCGCTCGGGAAGATGTGCCCCTCTCTGCGAGGCAGACATTCTGTTTGATCAGCAGGAAAAGCACTTGGCCGAGGTGTGGGTGACTGCCTGGAGCGTAACAGCACTCTTCACCGCGATCGTAGCCACTTTATGCCTGATCCTCACCGACACAAAATGGGACAAGATCTTAATGCCCCTTGTGATCTGTCATCTATTAGTCGCTGTTGGATGGAGTGTTCGATGGCTGGCTAAAAGAAATCCCACCGCTTGTGGCTACGATCCTCAGCTGCCAGGCGTCTCTCTGCTGCTGATCGACGGCCTGTCCAATGCACCCTGTGCGGCCACATTTCTTTTGCGGTACTTTTTCGGAATGGCGGCTGGTGTCTGGTGAGTGAATCCATCTCTCCTATCTCTGTGTTCATCCGCTGTTTACATTGGGTGATATATATAAAAATCCAAATAAATAAATCGTAAACAAAATCCCGCGCCGTTAAACTTATTTTTATCTCTGCCACGATCACGTTTGTTGTATGGTTGCTGCTGGTGATCGGGCAATTGCAGAAGACGGGAGTTTCAAACAGGAGAGCGAAATCGTACAAATTTCGAGGAGAAAGTAACGATCATGGGAATTTAGATGGGTAGAAAAAAGATCATTGGCGATAAAAGATCAATTGTTTTGTGGGATTTTAAAAATAGAATCAGATTATAATAGAACTCCAGATTTAAAACGGATATTTTTTGTTTTACCTGTCATGATCCGGAAGATCACTTGTGATCTTAAACATCTCGATCAGCATTGTTTCCCCCTCATTGAATAGAATACTCTTAATAGTTAAATATAACAAAAATAGACCTGCGTTCTCCTTTGTCAGTTTTGTAAATAATCATCTCCCGAGGGAGAAAACGATCATATGAATGCGGCGAGAGATCGTAATGCTGATTGTAAAACCGCGTTCCACCGACAGTCAGTCTTATTTAAAGAACACCTTAGCACCTGCATCTTTTTGGGTTGTGTTTCATTATATTTTTTTTTATGAAAAATTTTATTACCAAAAAAGTAAACGTTGTTAGCCAAATATTAAATGTCGATGAGACACACGATGCAATAACCATATCTTATGCGGTATAATTAAGTAGAGAGATCCCTTGTGTAAAGAATGTCAATTGCTGTCTGAAGCTTGTTATCAGATAATTGCTATTACTTCTGCTTAAATAAATTCTCTCTACTAGAGACTTTGTTTTTATGCTCTTCAATATAATTATTATCAAGTTTACAAATTACAAATGCTATTATTCCCCAGATATTAATTTATGCACTCGATCGTACAGGTGTATGATCACCATGATCGTGATGCGATCACTTCTTCTAAGTAGTGGTGGTGGTGGATCGTTAAGCACAGTCTTGTAGAATAATAATTTTAATCAGCCGATTCCTCCATTACATCACGATTCTGTTATCGGAACGAGGAGAACAAATTAAGATCCCCTTCTTCTCATTCAACTTGCCAGTGCGCCTTTTCCTACCTACTTAACGCCTGACTGGACACATAATTGGCGCTGATATAAGGCATAGTAACTCTGGAAATCCGCGTGAAATTTTTGAAGGTCGTTCAGTGCTGGAATTTTACGGAGCAATTTCTTAACAACAGTATTACATTTTTCTGTAATTGCATTTTAACTGGGGGGATTAAATGTGTAATTAATAATGAAATTTGATACAATGTTTAGGCTAAGCTGAAGAAATACCGGAAATTACCACGTTAAATCATTTCTTTCGTTTTCTTCTCTTTTACAAACATTTTAACAGTAAGGTTATTCGAATTTGTAATTGTTGTTCTTATGTGACGTCACGTTCCTGTCAATTATTGCAAATACCTTTAAGGGTATTTAAACTATTTAAATGCAGATATCTATGCAACAACGTATTTAAAGTTGTAAATTAGATTAAGTGATTAGTTAGGCTAATTAAATAATATTTAAGTTTATAAATGTACTAACTTCAATAATTGTCTTGAAATATGAAAAAAAAACTAGAAAAATTTTATGTAATTTATTTGTTCAATTATTTTAATTTATTTAATCTGGAGTTTTTTATTAGTTAATTAATAAAATATTTTATTAGATGAATATTTTCATTAACAATAAGTAAACTATTCGTTTTTATGTAATATGTTATCTATTGACATTATAATAATCAGATATTTAAAAGGAAATAATTATAATATGAGTTGGAATGATGACGCTTTATTAAAAATAATAATACCTAATTAGTATAAGTTTTCATGTTGATTAACTTGATTTTCTTTTCTTACCTTTTCTTTTTTTCTCTCTTTTCAACATGTCATCTGTTTATTCCAATAAAATGGTAATTTATTTGAATACTTGCCGTTTTCTCTCCGATCCTCCTCGAGAGCAGTTATTTATTGACACCGCAAATTCCGCGCTAATCAGAGACAGACGGTATTATTTGCGAAAAAGACCACACAATACTCTTTCAATTCCAGTGTGGATTCTGTTGACTCTTTTGCTGGCTCCAGTCCACTTCTTTTGCCGGCAAATGTGTGGCAGACCAGTAACAATATTAGTGTTGCCGTAATTAATTTGAATGCGACGACAAAACCGGGCAGCAAAAAAAAACGAATGAGAATAATCTTGGAAAATTATAATTAATTAATAAATTCGTATAAAATGGCTGGGATTATGAGCTTTAATTGACACTGGGCAAACAGAGTGTTAAGAACGTTTCATTGACGGGTTCTTGAGACTGACAGACCTGGACACATGTGGAATTTTAGATTTTTCTCTCTGAAATTTGATCTTGGAACAACATTTGTATCGAAAAAATGCAAATTATTCTGGATTTTTGGCCTAGATTAGACATTTTAGATTTTCGAATATTGAAACAGATTTTATATTGGACACATTTATTCCCAAGAAGAAAAAAACTAATAAGGATTTACTCCAGAAATTTTAAAGAATTTATATTTTAAAGATATTTTCTAAAATAACTTAAATATAAATTTTATGTTAATAGATAATTCAATATATTAATTACTATAATTAATGTAATAGTTTTCTTTTTATGATCTGTCTTAAAATATTACTTGATTAATTATAATTTAATCTTTTAATAGCTATTTGTGCTACAAGGGTGTAAAGTCAACTGTTTTTTAACGATTGTGAAACATTCAAGATTTTTTTCCTAGTTAAAAAACAGGACTTGACATGTTTCACAAATGCCTCAAGTCAAACCTTACACTGTAAAGTTACCGTTAACGGTTGGTATTCAAACTAATAGAATTTGTTTACTCTTAGTTTACTACTTGGTCATAAGGCAAATGCCTATTTTATTGTGACATGGAACATTCGTTTGCTTTAATTTATATTTAAAAAATCTATTTAAATCAATATGAGGCTATTACTGTAATTTACCTACATTACAGTTAAGCAGATTTATATCTGATTTTTACGTAATGTGTCATCGAACAAAAATAGCTAAATTATATGCAGATGGCTGTTGAAAGGGTAAATATTAAAATTTTAAAACAGAAAACATTAATTAATTTGAAATATAGGCACGGTCCTATGGCATAGCCCAAACCAATATTTTGTGTAGTTTTAGGGCAACAATGGCGACCAAATTTTGACTTTGAGACAAATTTGTTGGATAGTTTATGACATTTTTTTCACAAGTGAAATGTGGTTTTGTTGGGTTGAGCGTTGAGCCACACTCGGGGGCTATAGCTCACAAACATACAAGGAGTTCCTTTATAATCGATTATTGGTCTTACGACGTCGATTACAAACCTCCCTTCCTGGCCTGTCTCCTTCATTCGTCCACTAGTGGAAACTTTCCGGAACTAGTGAAATAAAAATTCAAAATTTTCACTGAGTGCCATAAAGTGAAACATTACGAAATTCAAATGGATATCGAAAACCGTATGTTTCGATACGGGAGTGCAAAAAAAATTTTAGCATGATGTCAAATTATTTGAGGATAATAAGCTCAAACCCACTATCTAAACTTTAAGATTATGAATAACGAATATAAATCACTTGATTCATCACTATCATTAGAGATTTTATCAAGAATGTGTTTATGAATAATAATTATAAATTAGGTCCATAAAATTTGGTTAGAGATAATTCCTTAGAAATGATTCAATGTAAACTTCATGTTCTAATTTCGAAGAATCTCCCGTATCAATTTCTCTAGAACTATAAACAGCACAATTGTTTTATTATCTGCAAATCTAGTTCTAACAACTTGTTAAGGAATTTCCTGGTGTAAAACACTGTTTAAGAAGCTTGTTTACGATTCTGGAGAGGGCTTAGGTATGATCGTAGTTAAAAGAAGACTTCTCGCGAAATTGGATCGTTTTAGAGGTTGGCTGTAGTGGAAGGCTTGAGGGTGATCTTCAGCCACGGCTCGTTGATATTAAATTGGATATGTCTTAAACTTTTAAATGGGATTTGTATTCGAAGAGAGCGAGACTGTGGAAACAAGCTGGGCAATAAAACTGGGCTTTGGTTCACCTTTTTTGACCGTTCTTGTCCGATCTCATCTTGTTACTTTTTACGTCTACTGTGGCGTTCTGACATTTGTTCATTAGACGCGCGAGAGAGATCATTTATTTCAGCAAAGAGTTTGCCTGTGCAGAGAAGAAACTAAAGAAAATTAATAATATTGAAATGAATTCTTGTTAAATTAATTTATTTCTCTTGGAGATTTATAGTTGTCATAAAAAAGCAAGGCTTTTTTATTGTGAGTTTCTGGACATGATCGGTGATGGCCAGAGAGACCTAACTCGTGTTGAGTTGATTGACCAAGAGGAGACCTAAGAGGAAAAGAACAGAGAACGCGGGGCTAAAGAGGATCAGTTGACGGACAACATTTTTCAATTTCTCCAAGACACACATTTTACCCTCTCTTTCAAAACGGCCAATCATGTTTACCAAACGCTTTGATCACGAAAGATTCAAAGAGTTATGGCCCTGGAGATCAAATCGTGTGTTCATCTTTGGTCATATTTCGACTTCCCTGGGTCCATAAAGGCGCTTATTTAAACAGAGACTCTAATAAATAGTTACAAATTCCTCCTCCCACTTCTTGGACCGCATCGCGCGCTCGTTTGATTGCTAATTAATTGCCAAACTAACGAGACAAGATGACGGTTTAGTTCAAAGATTCACAGTAACACGCCTTGTGGGTCTCTCTGCTGTGTGTGTGGAGATGGATGGATGGACGGACGTTGAAAGAAAAACGAACAAAACAAAAATTATATCATTTATATGGAAATAAGAGAGTCTTTAAAATGTAAATTTTCCACCTTTTTATTTTTCTTAAATTTTAGACAATAAATTTTATTTTAAATACACACGGACATTTGTGAAAAGAAAGAATTTGGGATGTTGACCCTCGGGCCGCATATTATAGCTAATTAATTGTTATTCCTGGTACGTGAACCACGGCAATCTCTGCCAAATGTGGATCATTATCTAAATAAAATATAATATGGGATACGTGTGTGTCTGTTTATTTCGCAATTTATTGTCGCATTTATTTATTTAACGTGTAACGTGGTGCTTTGATGATGATGGGTGGTACGAATGTGCGAATTTTGACATGTATTCTACAAAAGGCCTATTGACAGATTTGTATAGATCTGGGTCGTGAATTGTTTGCTATTTGTATTTTATGGTAAATAAAATTCTTTCACTCATTAAAATGCCATAAATAGAATTGAATGTTGGTTCGTAAATACGCTTTCAATTTATTTTTTTATTAATGCTTTTACCAAATCTGCAAATATTGAAGTGTTCTTTGACTATTTAAGACTTTCAATAATGTACTATTTGATACATCTGTGATCGTTGACTAATTAAAGACGATCAATACTTTTTAATTGTAAATCCAATCTGTCTTCGGTAATTTATTTGTTCGATTTTGAACCGCCCAGATGGCGGGAGATTGTTTTCGCGATCATTTTTCATTCTGGTTTTTCGCAGAATTAAACGATTTAATTAAAATGTACAAGTTTACGCGATCGTAAAGAAAAGTAATTAAATAGATTTTATCCATGATCGTGTACATGATGCTGTGTGTCAGACTGGTGACTCGTAGCCGGCGATCATTTTTTATGCAGTTAATCACTTTTGCAATTACCGATTTGGTATAATTCGCCGCGATCAATTTCTCCATACTCGTATATATTAAATGAAGTAAAATAGAGTTGAATCAGAGACAGTTTGTTGATCGCAATGGAGGAAAAAGAGTGATATGGGGAGTGGTTGACAAGTGATCTGAGGTTGCAGCACGATCACTTTGGAAATGATCGATCAGATCCGGCCTGTTTCGTTTTGTTGTGAATGACCCTTAAGCGAAACATTAGATCGCGTGACTACTGTGATGACTGGAAATTGGACCAGAGAAATGATTTGACAAGGACCTCACAAAACGATCATAAATTGTGTTTACCTGATCTTGTTACGCCCCTGAATTTCGTTTTCACTTTGAAATTAGTTTTTGATCACAGCGCAGAAAAAATGATTTGTTTTTATTGGGATCTCTTTAGACGTATAATTTATACCAATTTGTCTTCCTGTCCAGGGCTGTCGTGATCTTCGTGAATCTCGGTTATTTCACTGCCGTCTATCCGAATTCAACTCCCCTGGTCGTTTAACTAGAGAATTGCATTCTCAATTCGTGACTCCAGATCTGATTGCCGAAGAGTAGAAGAAGAAAAAAATGGAAACAATTGCGGTAAAATGATAATGCAAAGATTATGTGGTCCAAGTTCGTTTCTTCTCCACCGAGTTCTTATTCTGAATTTTGTGCATTTCAAAGAAAAGGGCTGCCCCTAGCAATTATTGTCGATCTCGGTGAATAACAAGAGTTTCAATTCGACTCTTTGTGTAGTTTGTATCTGATTACGCGAAAAAATTGCCGAGAAAATTGAGTAAATAATGAGCGAAGAAGGAAAAAAGAATGAGAAAATCTGCATTGTTATTAGCATTACCAAGTCTTCGCTTTGTGCATTCATTCCGATTTTAATTCATCATCCTCCAGTTAATTTCAGATCCATTCTGAGGTCCAGCAAAAGAGCGCGCCAATTCTGAATGTATCGCCTATTTAACTGGTTTTTATGGCGTTCAAATTGTGGTTTGCTGAATTTCCTGAGGGCATTGTTTCAGCTGCCTTGATCATCATTTTATTTATATTCGAATTCGATTTAGGGTGTTTTTCGCCCTATAATCTACATTGTTGAAACCAATTAATGGTTTTGAATTGCACGACATAGCTTTTTTTCTCGATTAGTGGATTCCAGTAGCAAACACGCTCTTGTTGATAATTGGTCGTTCTTTTGGTGAAGATCACATCCCATTTCCTCGTTAAGATTGGAAAAGCAATTACAGCGGCAAAGCTTATTTACCAAGAAGCCATCAATATTTGATTAAAAGAAGCCAAACAGATATAGAGAGAAAGAAGGAATTCCCTCCAAATGACCTGCAGCTAAACGATCTCTCAGTAGCCTATTGTCATACATACGCGATCATGGACGCCATTTACAACAAAGTGGAAGGCAAATATGGTCTATTGGTTAATTTGTTTAACAATTCAATTACAACTGGAACTTTATTTGAAGAGCGATGAATGTGTTTCGGTGTCACATTCAAACCAAATGGCCATCACACTAGAGATCACGATCATATAACGATCGTAGATGTGCAAACAAATTGGTTCTCAATAGGAGGCGGTGCTTTATGTGCTCAGGTTCTGTTGACTGTTGAATTTTTTTCAATAAATTATTACGTATTTATGAAGTTTTGTATAAATATGGAAAGCTCTTGGCGAGATCAACACACCAGTTCGATCCACATATTCTTAATTTCACACCACATTATTTGGTCTGTTTGTCGTCTTGAAGAATTCTTTTATCTCTTCGTAACCTGCTGGCTCGAAACACTCGTGCCATTTTGATGATGTGAAATAAATGTATGTATTGTTTAATGAGCGTTGAGTGTTTGCCCGAGACGACATGCATCATAAATGAGAAATATGTTTGCACTACACCTGTTGGCGATAAAAAGGTAAATACAGAATCGTATTTATTGGTACATTGTGAACGCTATAAAATGGTTTAACAAACAGGCAGGCAGTAACGGTTCCTTGTCGATCACCAAGCTCGTTTTTCGATTTTATTTAAATATAACATCGAGAAAATAAATGAATAAAAACGACGATCACAACATAAAGGTGTGATCTCTGAATTCGATATATCTTATCAAAAAGCTTGAAGAGGAATTTCGATCGGTTTGAATTGATGGCCGTAAAGATTGCTTTCCGAATTGAATTGATGAAACAGCAACATTAAGCGTTTGAAGATCGATGATCGTAAAAAAGATCAAACGAACGAAGAAGCTAGGGGAAGAAAAACGAATCACTGATCTGTGGGGATTTAGCAATTGATTTCAAGTGAACATCATTATTCAAATAGGAGATTATAGATCTCTTTAAGATGTTTTCAAAATAGAAATGGCGATCAATCTCCTTTCTATGGCCATTATTGAAGATTGAAAGAGAGAAGAAAAACGAAAAACAATCGATCGCGCCAAACATGGCTGCTTTAATAGGAATTCATTTATCGCTTGTGCAGTGTGGACACTGAGAGCAAAGGAAGTTTGTACAGGCACCATGGAATTCTAATAACAAAACACTGGCCAATAATTATGTACAAACAAGAAAATCGATGCGATACAATGGGAAACGATAAAAGGCTGGAGAAACCATAGAAGAATCCGGGACCTGATCAATCGTTTCAGTTCAGCTCTCCACTGATCGCTATTACGATCACCTCAGAAATTATTGAACTCGCCATCTCTGGAAATGGTCTTGTTATAAACTGTTGTTTCTCTTTTTTCATCTCATGTTTTTTTTCGTTATTATTATGGCCAGTTTACCTCTTATTCTGGATCTTTGGTATTATTCCTTTCCGAGCCCAACAAACGACGACCAACCACTTCATATGAGAGAGAGATGATGACGATGGTTGAATATGGCCTGGTCTGGAAAAATTATAAATTCCCATTCTTACAAGATTGGAAATATAAAAATGGCTTTTATTATTTGGCTCGTTTCTGGTCGTTAAAATTTATTCCAGCATTCATATAAGGACATAAACCGTTTTTTTGTGCGCGACGATCGCTCTCTCGACGATCATCAGCCATGCACAATGTGTACCCGTTTTATTTCCCTTGGAGGAATGTGAAAATCTGTTTATGGCCAAGAGGGTTTTGTTTGTGGTCTGGCACTCTGCTGTGGACCCGAGACTGGTTTCCCTCCAGATTTCAATCTTTAAAGAGCCGTGCTTAAAGACTTCTCATCGTTGGGAATAGTCTTTAAATTTAAAGACATTAAAAGTTTTGGTCTTCGGAAAAATTCCCTTTTACGAGGGATAATCAAAAATTGATTTTTATTACGATTTTTGTAAACTATAACAGAAATCGTAAAATCATAATCAAACAGTGTAAGGTAATGAAATATATGACAAGGATGTTATGGAAAAATACAATTATGAATTTTGCACTACATAAAAAGTGTAAAATAAAAAAACCCTTGATTACAAAAAAAGTTAACTAAACGCCAGATGTTTCATTGCATGGTTTTTATCCCAGTTACGTTTTGTCCAGGAAAGGGTTCTTATAGCCTGCCTTATTTCCAATTCTAATAAGTTCATTGAAATGCATTTTATTGGAATGTTTTTGTATTTCCACTCAATAATTCATCTTTGTTAACATTTTTTATCCATCCGATCGTCGCGTCTCGTTTTCCATGTTAATGAAAATCTTGTTGCCTGCAAACTGCATTTATTGTATAATATATTGATTTTTTCGTCACTCCTTGTGGTTGTTTGCAATCAGCCACCAGCCCAAGTTGAATTACCCGTTTATTTCTCTTGTTCTCTGGCTCTGTTCTTTTTTTTGCGCTAACAATGCTAACGAATGTACGAAGGGAGAATATTGGAATCTTGAGGCGAATTCGTGACTTTTCTCATTTCCATATGCATGATTATTGTTCGGACAAAAGTACTACGTTTTTCCTCCTCCGGTTTGGTTTTTGTGTAGAAGGTTTTCTTCACTCTTATTCCAATTCCCCGCGCTCGCTCGCTTGCTCGACTGACTTGACGCGCCTTGTGCGATAATACATTTTTCTGAAGAGGTGGTGGTCGTCGTCTCGTCGAACATCATGCGGATGATGATGGTGATGATGAAGAGCAAGGCTGGAAAATAACGTTAACACGTTTTCACATCCAATTTGTAATTATTTTTCAATTGGTAACTATATCAACAAACACACATTCTTCTCAAGAGTGGTTTTTTTTCTTCTTAGTTTTTAAAATAGTGTTGGTGATGAGAGGAAAATTGATTTTCGGTACTGCAGATGGATGGATTTTAGAGCAGAGGCTCTCGACACATAGAGTTGGTAAATCTAAACCCCGAATATTTCATTGGAAAACCAGCAGTCCAATTGAGAGAAAATTTATTGAACATCAATTTCGACTCGTTGAAGTCTTTAAAGAGATCTTTGGAAGAACGAGAAACAAAAAAGAAGAGCTTATAGAGAACAATTTAGAGTACATGAAAAGGGCAGGAATTTGTTTCCTCTATCAGTTAAATAACCATCTCTCTTTTATGGATTAGTATTCTGTTCTCAAGAGGAAACGCTTTCAATAGCACAAAGGCCCCACCAGACTAAAGAGGGCATTCAACAAGAGTCAGTTGTTGGACCCAAAACAAGACTCGCAAAATCATTATTATTATCCGAATTGGGCGTAACTTGTTGATGCCACAAGAAAAATTCATTTTGAATTGCTGAAATCAGCTTGATCTTCTTTCCTTCCTCATGGGGATATGGTATGGCGCGCATTGATCGGTCTTTTTTGCGCCTCATTCCTCCTCTACCAACCACCAATCTTCTTCATCATGTTGTTGGCGTCTTCTTGGTGTCGTCGTCGACATCTTTAAGGCTGGAATCTTCTTGTTAAGCTCGCGTTCGATCATAAATTCTGAAATTAATAATTTTTCCAGCCTCTTTGTGAATACTAAATAATAAAACAACAAGAAAGTGCTTGGTGAAGAGAGAATTAAGATACAGTCAGTAGATTAATTATTTGGTATTTTCTGAAGTGGATATTAAACTCTGGTGTTATTTATTTTTTTTATATTTAACTTTTTTTGTAAAAAAATCATTAGTCGTTGGTAGTATTTATTTTTAATATAATTGTATTTAACAGTTACTGAATGATTACCAGGGTATTATAATTATGTGTATCATTAAAATTTTATATAAATCATGGTCGTTAAGCATTATCAAACTTTCGGTCCTTCTTTGAGGCTTTCGCTACGCACGTAGCTAAAACAACCCGTGTGTTTAATAATGCCTTATCGACCTTGTTGTATACAAAATTATTTAGTTTAAATTTTTAATTTCAATTATTTTAATTTTATAATTCGTATTTAAGCATTTAAATTTTATTCTTATAATACTAAATATTCTTCCAGAACTTAATTTTTAATTAAAAAACTAGCTGATTTATTTTTAATTAAGAAGAACTTTAAAATATCTTGGAAGCTTGAAACAATAAAGGGTCATTTTACCCTGTCTTGGAAGCAATAAAAATAATTAATTCCCTATATATGTTGCATTCAGTTCCATAAAAGGTCGAATTTTTAATCAAGTGACTGTAGAACGGTGAGAAAAGCGTAAGAGGGAAAGATTCGATTTAAATTTTACACATTATACATGTAACATAAATGAGCAGAGAGGGAGAGCAGTTGGCGCAATTGCTTGGCAAAATGTTGTCTTGAGCGCTAACGAGATGAATGATAATAAAAAATAAATGCAAACCAATCGCAGTAACAACGACGATCGCATTTTTATTAGAGACGATCACTTGTATAATAATGGAAATTGACGGTGCACTACGATCATTCTTTTCCCTTTTTTTATTAAGAATATCATTACGATCCTCGCTGTTTTCTTCTCGATCTTCTTCTTGATCATCCGGCCAACGAAATTGGTAAATGATGGCCTCTGTCAGGCTGGCTCATTTAGCAGTCCATTCATTAAAGTCTGAATGAATGCGAGTGATTTCCATTTTAAATTTTCTCGACTTTTCTCTCTCTCTTTCCCTTTTTGTTGTTGGTTGGATGGATGGGGGTTTGGGAAAAGAAGGCGATCCTCGTTATTATTCCCAACCTCTATTTGAAGTTTCTGTTGTGTTGCCTCTGTGCCTCGTGTAATTTAAACAAAAACATTCCGAAAATGAAAATAAATAAATTGGAAAATGTGGTTTTGGACCATGTTTTTCGGTGAGATTTTATTTCACATCTTGGTCTGATTCTGTTTGAAGAGACCTTTATTTATTTTCACGTTGTTTTTCCATTTTCGAATAATAAAATTAAATAAGAAAATTACTATTTGAACAAATGGTTCTCTTATACAATATTAAACAACTAAAGTGAAGTAGGAGCAGATGCTGAAAAGTTTACCTCTTCTTTTCGGTCCGCGGATAATGTTAGAATTCTTCTATTGAATGAAAGAGCAAAAGAATCAATTGAAAAGATCATTTATTCAGCTAATCGTAGTTTTACACCTGACGCAATTTTCTTCACAAATACTTAACGTCGCTCTTTCTTTCTCCCCGGGTAATTTATTTATATTTATTTCAATCGGATGATGACGTTAATTCCTCCACGCTATTAATTCTTTTCTCTGTTTGTTAATCATTGGTTAAGGTTTCCTCCTTCATTCTTTCATCATCGTCCCGAAATAGCGTTTGATCGCTCGTGAAGCTGCTTTTGCTGCTGCTGGCTGCTGGTGTTTCGTGAAAGACGATAATTGCTGTTAGCTGGATGATTAAGAATTAATTTAACGAAAATACCAAATCGCCAAATTCATTTATTTACATTTCGGCCTCTCTCTCGATTAATGAATTGTATGGGGCGAGAAGGATGGAAGTCGGATTGCGTGAATGAGTGCCCCAAAAGAATTGGTAGCACCTTACACTTTATCGAATCTAATTACGAAATGAATATAATTAATTTGCGCTGATTATTTATCCCTCTACCAATTGTTATGTTTTTGCTTCGGTTTGATTTATTAGGGATGGGAAAAAGTTTTAGGCTTTTATTAAGTAAAATTCCTCAATTTTCTCTAGATCTAACTGATCACAAAGTATTTGTTCTTTTGTATAAAAAAGGATATTCTAAATCTAAAAAAGGATTTCTTATAATTCAATATCCCATGAAAATAATAACTTTTTTTTATTTTCTGAATTATAATTATTTTGAATAAATAAGTTAAATTAACTGATCATCATAAGTGTCTTTAATTAGATTACATTTCTAATCAAATTATATAAAGAAAAGGCAAACGATATTTTTATCAACAAGAAAAAATTATTTGGAAAAAGTTAAAATTTTGATACACCTAGTAGCTAAAGTCCCTACCTAGGGTTTGGGTAATTTATAACCCTTCCTTATGATGTCTCCTGACTTATATTGCCCATGTGTAAGGTGCTAAGTATAGCACATTTAATTCACTTCTGCATTTCTCAAAACCATAAACCTTCACAACCCTGCTGATGGGGTATCATTATAACTATCATATTTACTTTATTTAGGAATAAGGTCTATAATCTCCGAACGGGTTCTAAGCTGAACTCACCAATAACCAACCAGTAGCTAAAGTGATTAAAATTTTCCTATCACAGTTTATTACATAACAAAACACATATAAATCTAACATAAAATATCGAATAAAACTTCAAAGAGAAATCTACAAAGAAAACGCCTAAAACTTTATATAACACCCAATATTATTTATTTAATGTTTTTTTTTGTCTGGGGTGAAAATAATTAATAAGAGCACGTTTTGTTATCGTTTCAGGTGGGCCATTCTGTGCTTAAAATGGCAGTTGGCGGTGCGAAGAATGCGTTGCGAAAGTGTTAATCAGCACTCGCATAATGGCTTAATAACGGGTGGCGTCAATAGCGCGGCCAATTCCGCCGCCGCCCAGCCGATGCTCTTGATGCCCGGCTCCACCGTTGGCCACCACCACGGAGCACAGGCCGCCCTAATGGCGAACAATCACGCCAATTTGGCGACCATTATCACAACGGGAAATGCAAACGGCAACAACAATGGTGCCACGTTGAACAAGGCGACTACAGGACCCTCGGCTTCAGCCTCTAAAAGCAGCAACTCCACCTACAGCACACTGGCCCGATTAACAGCGTGGGGTGTTCCAGCCCTCCAAACTGTGGCAGTTCTTGTGGCCCGATTCGTCGACGCCGATGAATTATTAGGTGAGAACGATTTTTTAATTATGGAAGGGTCTCGGTATAAGGAACCGTTTAACAGTTCTTATATTTGGTTATGATTTTTCAAATTTGTAAAATGTAATGTTGTCTATAGTCGATTACAAGTTCGATGGTTTTCGAAAAAAAAGTAATTAAAAAATTATCAACCACCTCGATAAGCAGTTAATTTATTGTTTTAATGGTTTTGTCTCATCAAGGCTTTATTTGACTTTTATTAGCTAAAGTCATATTTTATAAAAAGTAATAACTGTCTTAATAAATGAAATGTAATATATATTTGAGTAATGGCTTTATAGTCCCATACTCATATAACTTTTAAGTTATATTTTATCAAGCATATAAAATTCGTTTATATTCCGTTTTTTATCAATATTTTTATCGTAAATTTTATTTTCAATTTTGTATGAAGTACAAATACAAAACAATATTTTTATAAACTTATCATAAATCAATTAATTTTAGTTTGTTTCAAATTTAAAATGATACTTTCCAAAAAGACTTTCTTTCCCATTAAAACTAAGAAAATATATGTAAACAGATTTTTCTTCTTTTTTTTAGAATTAATTTCTTTAAAAAATCATTTCAATTTGTATAAATCATGAAAGAAAAGGGTTATCATAATTTTTGTTTGTGAAAATTGTGGATTTAAATTTAAATTATATTTATGTTTATTGAAAATTTAATGGGATATTGCAAATTCACAATAATTATTGATGAATTTTTATTTAAACTTAAACTGAATCTGAAATTGTGTTAATGACTATATGTAGACTTGAGGTTAATTTTTAAATAAAGAACTTGCTTAATTTGGAAGAGAAACGGTAGGCTGGCTGATTGATTGATTTGATTGAATTTATAAACAACATTTAATGGAATTCATTATCTCATTTAAATCAATGATTATACTTACAAGCAAGAGCCCGAGCTAAAGAGCCTGGAATTTAAACACAGGCGTCCAGTTTTGGGGTCGAACATGCTGAAATTGATTGATTGTTTATGGAAATGTGTGTATAAATTTAGCGATCGTTGATGGTGCCTTCGGGGCCCAATTCACCTCTCAAACAAAGTGTGATCGATTATTTTTGGGATCGCTGTTTTTGCTTCATTCCCTTGATAAAATTTGACAGATCGTTGATAAATGATTGTTGTCGCTGTAACTGGGCAATAATTTCACTTCATTTAGCGGCCATGTTGGATAACAACAACAAAAATTGAAACAAATTAAATAGTCATAAGCCGTTTCTTTAATTGTGGAAGCGCGATTCACAGCTGAAGATTACCAAAAAGTACTTTAAATTAATCCCCAAACAGCGATTGAACGCTGTTGAAACGATCACTTACGAGTCTCATTTATCAATTTCCACCAGCAGTGTATGTAATGTAACGCATGATCGATCGCATGTCAAACGGCATCGATCGACAGTTTTCTGGGCGATTAAATCTTTGAATATTGCGCCATACCCTGTCTGTCAAAATGAAAAATAATGGCGTCGGCGGCGTCGTTTCTTTGCAAATTGAACCGTAATGCATCCGATATTTGCATTATTTATTGTTTTGACCATAAATTGTAATTGCAACTTTTTTGCTACCGTTTTGTTTATCCAGTCTTTGGAAAATCTCAATCAAGACGGTGATGTTTACCGTATAAATATTTACATACATTGTAGACTGGCAATAAATACAAATTTTCATTCACGGTTTGCAAATTGCAATTCTTCAGCGGTTGGGTGAGTGCGAAAATTAATTTGCATACATCAAGGAGTGACAGTGTATTACATTGCAGTTGTGATTTGTTTGCGAAACCATTAATTTGGGTAATTGTAATAATTTCTTGACGACAATGCGAAAATCTGTTTGATGTCACCGACCCAGTTTCAAATTGCATATCAAGGGATTTTCAGAGTGTGAGTTATAAATTGACTATTAAATAAGAAATGAATTCTATTATGGTTTCCCAATTTTCATTAAATAAATGAATTCTAAATCCTAAGCGGTTATATAATATTTTTTGGTAATATCGTTTATTGCAATTAATTTTTATGATTTCATTTAGTTTTTCTTAGATATCGCTAAAACTGTTTCCGGCCTAGGTTGAAAAAATTATTTAGTAAATGTTTTATTTGTCCATTTTTTACAATTGACATTATTGAACAAAAATTTCGTAAATCATTTATGTTAATGTGATTAGTATCATGTCCAAATGATTCTGTATAGGACCTTCACATGGCCACATATATGTACAACAGTCAGCTCTTTGATAAATATTTTACAACTAGTTAGAAGCCCGTTCAAATGTCCGGGCCGAAATCGGTCCCATCGCTGTATTGGAATGGATTGTAATGAACTTAAATAATATATTTTAGAAAAGATTTTAGAGCCAACGTCCTGTGTTTATATTAAAGAATGGCATAAATCATTCGTAAAATATCACAATAAAATTGCAATTATATTTCACATTTTTAATTGTAAATTATATTTAACCGATATTTAAAAAAAAAAAGCAGAAGAAGCACAAATTAACTGCAAGTAAAAATTAAACAAAAAACTTGATATTTTACTTAATCCCATTAAATATTATTTGTCCATTTTTTATTATATACCCGCCTCATAGCCGATGTGGTAATGCATCCGGCTGCCTCTTTGGAGGCCATGGGTTCGATCCCTGGGTGGGTAGGATTGACTGGGTCCTTTTTCAACTGGTCTAGGTGCTATTTATTTATTAATAATACACTGAAAACAAATAGTCATGAAAAGTCTAAGCCCGTTGGTTGAGGTTTAGACACCCCATGTCCCTTACAGGAATTGAAAGGGAAATTTATTTTATTTTTTTTATTAATTGACAATTGTACAGATAGTTCACAAATCATTTACGACAATGTTATTAGTATAATATTGAAACAATTGTCAATAGGGTTTATACCAGCTATCTGCTACCGACACTGAAAGTCATTTCTTCACCTCTCTTTGGTACCATATATTTTACAATTGCATTCAAATACTAGAAGAAAGATTTGGTTATTACTCGATATTTGTGCGTTCAATTCAAATTTTATCAGACAATTTCAATTGACGATTATTATTAATGGATGATTAAGGGATATTTCTTTTTTAAATGTGTATTCACAAGTTGTGATAAAATTACAGTTTGCTATAAGAAATGAATTTCGAAGATAAAAATCACTACTTGTACTGGGTTTCGATCCAGGAGTATCCAATTATGTTATTTTCCCACCAACGATTGGTCTCATTAGTTTTTACTACAAAGAAATGCAAATTATAGTATGTTATCTTAGGACCTTAAGGTTATTTATTGGAATTAGTTAATATTAATATGTATCTTAATAGTTAGATTTTATTAGCATTGATTTTTTTTGACACCATTAGTAAGTCTTTTTTTTAAATAACAAGAATTGACGAATTGAATTTTAAAAAATTTATTAGATATGTTACACTAACATAATTTAGCAAAACCAAAGAAAAATATGATTTTACTTTTGACATTTCCTCTAAATTTAAAAGTTCTTATATGAAAGAAATTGACTTAGAATATTAAATTAATAGTTTTGAGTAGTTTTCTGAAATTAAATTTAATATTTGTTCCATATTTAGAATTGTAGTCTCTATAACATTTGATTATAGTTCTCAAATTTCGACATAAAAAGCTGTGAATAAAATTAATTAAATGTGACTATTCCAGATTAGAGATTTATTGATTTTTACAACAAAAAAAAACAGATAAAATTAATTAGCACCCACCTCCCTCTACAAACAGCTTAAACTGGCATTCCCGATAAGCAATTAATTTATTGATAACATTTATTTTGTCTAATCATGATATCGGTTGACCTTTACAAAAGCTATTTTTAAAACTGCTTACTTCAAACTTGAATTGTAAGTTTTGAAACTCGATTGTAAGAAAAACAAAACTTGAATATTAAGAGTATCGTTGCTAAGAGCTTTAATCCGTTGTAATGCTTGTCTAAAATTGATGGATCGATCAGTGAGAAATGGAAAGAATGTTAATCGATCAACAAGATCAGTTTCATTAGAAGAAAAAAAAATATTGTATCGGTCGATAATTCAGTTTTGGTTATCGGTTCAATAAACTGTCTTTAATAGTTTTGCCTATAAAACTATATAGTTGAACCAGTTTACAACTTACGAAAAGTGATCAACAGCGGCAGCAGCAGGAGCGCGCGGGCAAACAACATATAAAATCGTCGACCTCCATATTGTAAAATCCCCGCTCTGCATGATATTTAAGTCGATCAAAACAGACGCTTAACTGATAAGGGCAAGCCGGTTTTTGCTGAGCTTGTGGATCGTTATCCAGATAAACCGCCTCTTCATCCACTCCAAATCTTCTGCCATGCGTTTAGGCGACAGATAAGCAGGTTTCGGAATGCCGCATTATTATTTTCAGCGTGACATCGCAGCGGCGGCGGCGGTGCGTTTTGTTGTTGGACTAATTTTATCGCTGCTTATTTGGCGATCGACAAATTAAACATGTTTTGTCCCCCTATATTTATCTATATTTGCTTTAATTATTATTATCAAAAAAATGTGGAGAAGAAGAAGAAGAAAATATAGTGATCGTCGTGATGATGAGCAAAAGATAACCAGACACACAAGACTTGAAGTTTGTCGTAAATCAATTTTGATGGAAATTTGTTTGAACAGGGGCCCCGAAAAGTGGCCCAACTTGAAGACCTAATTCTTATCTAATCGCACCGGTGAATGTTTACCGAAAAATATTTTTGTTTTTATCAATAACCCCGGTTGCGCGTTCCTTTGCTCAGGGAACAATCGACACGATCGTATTTTTATGGTATGATCGTTGACATTCGACGCATAGAGCCT
>JXOV01007597.1:247-10463 GCA_001014945.1 Clogmia albipunctata | reverse complement strand
TATATTGAACATTACTTTTCAGGGAAATTCAAGCTTTTCACCCTAATTCAATCAGGTTATGGGCCCAGAATTATCGAAAAGAAAAGCATCTTAAGAATTTCCCAAAGTGAGAAAATCGCGCGGAGAAAAGTGAATCGGTTCGATACAGTAAAAAGTCGGTTTTGCGTAGTAAAGTGATACGAACGGAATATATTTCATTTTCTTTATTGTTTTATGCCAATGTGGCTATACAATATACCTTAAATCTAGACTTAAACTACAATATAAAATAATATAAAATATCAGTAACAATTTTCGTGAATAATCCCCGATTTTATCACCATTAATTTGTTTATTCAATATAATATCTAATATTTCAAAACTATGTATCATATGAATTGGTTATACAATTTGTAAGACGCTTATTCAATAATGATTTTCAGTCGCTTTGTTTATACATGAATTTCTCAACTCATTAACTTAAATTCGTTTTAAAAAAATGCAATAAAATCGATAAGCAATTGGCATAGCTGGAGAGTAAGACCCCCGAGTGTCATCACAGCATCTGCTCGAACAGTCTCCTCACTCGCATTGCGTCCCGGAGAAAACTCCACATTCGAACGGACACANTATTTCTGTGTTGTTGGTCATATGTAACAGATTTGCCATGTCCTGCTCTATTCCACCAATGGAAGAATCGTGCGCCATGCGATGAAGGCATCTGCACTTCTTCATTAGTGGACATCTTACAAAGAAATGTTCGAGGGAGTCTTTAGCTTCTCCATATTTCATTATACGCTTCTAAGATTCAAAATTATAATTTTTAGTAGTTGAATTTTGGTACAAAGTACTCATTTCGTGTATTTACATGATTTGTAATTGTCTGCGGGTATTAAATTATACCTTTTTTTCAACACTGTACGATTATAAAAAAAATTCTAGAGGAAGCGTTGGCTACTAAAATGTAAATATTTTTCAATAGAACTGTATAAAATAACTGACTTTGGGAATGAATTACGACTACTTAAATTATGCACGAGAGTGGAAGAAAAGATATAATTCTTTATCTATCACTCCGAAAGTGAGTGACAGAGAACAAACTTTTATGTTTGAATAATAAAAATGGTTAAAAATGCATAAAATCTCATATAGAGCATGGTCGATTATTAAACACTAGGATCTTTGAATAAAGAAGAACCTTGTGTTTAATAATCAACCATGTTCTATATGAAATTTTATGCATTTTTAACCATTTTTATTATTCAAACATAAAAGTTTATTCTCTGTCACACACGGTTCTTTATTAAAAGATCCTAGTATTTAATAATACCTTAACTTATTGACCTAATTGTATGTAATGTATGTTATTCGAAAATACTAAATTGTCCGCATTTGAGGTTAAATGCATAAATAAATTAACTAAAATTAAGGGAAGGATAATCTTTTATCAAATTCATAGACAAAAATACCTAATTTATCCTGCTTCGAGAAAATGATTAAAAATTAATATAATTTATGTCTTCAATTAACAGGTCGAGCAAGTTTCACAGTTGGTCACATTTGCTGAGGCTCTCCACGAGTACCATGAACAGTGTACGGAGGTCCTCAAGGTTTTGGTGCAGACCCTACATGAAAAGTGAGAATATCTCTTGGTTTTCATTTAAAGAAAAAAAATAAACTGAAAAAATGACAAAACTGAACACTAATTAAATTTTAATTGCAGGAAAGAAGAGGCGGAGTCTCGTCCAAAGTCGGAGTTTGTGCCCAAGTCGTTGAACGATCTGAACATTGAGTCGATCTCGTCGTCGACGGACGGTATTAATGGTGGGCGTTTTGGCAATAATAGCACTGACTTTAACCGTGTCCGAAACCCCTCCAATCCCCTATACAGTTCCCAGCAGAACCTGTCCAACAATGGTTCGCGTTACGGGGCGAACCCCCAAAGCAATAACAATAATGGCAACTTTACGCGGTCGAAATTTTACGGTTCGCAGCAAAATTTGCAAACTTCGGTCCATAATAGTAATCATAGTAACAGTAATAGTACAAATAATAATTATAATTCGCGATACGGTAGCTTTAGTGGATCGAACAATAATCATAGTAGGCAATCGGGCAATGTAAATAACAATAGTAGGAACGTGAATAACAACAATTCGGGGGCGTCGACGCCAATGTCCCCGTCTAGCGCGATAGACCCGTGGCTCAATGCCTGGGACTCGCCCACTCCCGTCGTGCCACCACCATCCAACGCGTCCCAGGGTGGATTCAAAGTGCCAGCGCCGAAAATGAACTCGATCAATAACAACAGCAACAGCAATCAATTTGTAAATAGCAATTCCTCGGCTAGTAACGGTAGTAACTATCACTTCAATAGGCAACCGGGAACAGTACACTTCGGCAACAGCTCAGACCCTTGGTCAGGTGATTTGACTTTTTTGTTTGTTTATTATTTGTATTTTTTAAATATTGGTTTAAGGGTTATCAGTGGTTGTGGAATAGGTTAAGAAACGAACGAGGTGATTATGATTTGGTTAATAATTTTGTTTTTTTCATTTAATTGGCCAAAGTAAGTTCTAGTGAAAATAATATTTTTCGTCATCTAGAAGTCTTTTGTGAAACTCTGTCGTTTACTCTCTTGTCAGACAAACTATTTCAAAGTGACGTTTGAAGTCCAAGTTTTTGTTAAGTTGAACTGTTTAAATTTATTTATTGTTTTCACACAAACCTAGAATACAATTTAAGAACTAAATTTCAATACTAAAGCATCGCCATTAAGAAGAAATGGCAAATTTATTTTATTCAAAAAAATATGAAAAAACCAATCAAGAAAAAAATAAAAAGACCAAAATTGGAGCATCGAACCTGTATCCTCAAATTGAGTTATAATGTATTTATCAATTAAGCTATTCAAATCACTGAAGAGAATTTGTTGGCATAATTGTTTTAAGTCTACATATTACATTAAAAATTCTGAGTACATGGAGTGACAACCAAATTTTTGGCTGATATTATTTTTATATTTATACACGGCACAACTACTATTACACAAGTTAAAATTTGGTTAAAACTCAAACTCTAAGAAGGTTCACTAGAAAATCTAATAGCTGTCATTAGTTTATTGAGGACACATCTTCGTAATCCTGTTTAAATCGTGTTTTAAGGACAAAATTTTAATTCTTATATAAAATAACCTTTTAAGACATTTTTTTGTAAAAATGTGTTTACAAATTGCCAATTCTGTGAATGAAGCAAGCTGGTTACTAAGATTGATTTTGAATTGGACTATGAAATTTTGTATGATTACCACAAACCGAATCAAAAATAGTAACGGAAAAAAAAAGAAAATAGGAATAGGTATTTAAACTAATTTGTATGAAATTTGGCCTCGTTTCTCTTTCAAGGCGATGCTATATTAATATAGGATTTTAAATTAATTTTTTTATGATAGTACTGATTAGAACTAAAGGCGGAAAAAATCGAAATAAAAAGGCTTAACCCTGTAGAAAGAACAACGTAAAGAAATAATAATATTAAAATCATATTTGCACACAAAACCAATACTAATGCAAGATGGCGAACGTCTCAAATTGGTAATTTCCAGACACAATACATTTAAAGTAGTTAGTTTAAAACAAAGTTTGAAAGAGAGGTTGGAAGAGAGTTTCAAACAAGGCAAGCTGTTCTTTTTTGTATGAATTTAGCTTGCTGCTGTTCTAGGTGGCGCGCGTTGATTATTTAAATATTTATTTTTATTTTTTTCCGCCAAACTATGTATATACCATTTCGACATTTAATAAAGCTGTTATTTAAAATTTATCTCAAAACTTCTGTAAGTCATTTTATTGGTTCAAAAATTCCTAGCCTACTATTTTAAAATTCAGTAAATCGGTTGGAATCGGTTCAATCAAACAAAAATAAGGGTTTCAAACAGACGGGTTCTTTCCTACGTAAGTGAACGACAGAGTTTCACAATATAATTCCAACATACAAAGTCATTTGAATATCAAATAAAACACTACTTTGTACTTTGTTGGTTTAAATATAGTATTTTTAGACATGGAATGATTAAATATGGTTTTAAGTTTAAAATTATTTTGTTATCGTACTGATGCCGATAAAAAGTTTGATAAAAGAGAACATTTCATTCCACATTATCTTTTTAATACAACAGTACTATTTTTGGGAATGATAATAAGATTAATCTAAATTAGGGAATAAAATTTATGAAAGTAGTCGTTTAATTAATTTGAATGTATTCGGAATCTTATTTGTATTTTGAGAGCTTTTACTTAATTTTGGTTTTAAATTCTTATTAAAATTTGAAATTTTGTCTAATTTTTAGAACATATTAAATTAATTAAGTTCTTTATCAGTACTACAATGTACAGTAAACTTTTTAATGAAGTTTATTTTTAAAAATTTTATTAAAGGAATATAGTAAAAATTACACTATCATTTCTAATGGATTTAACGCAAATAAAAGCTAATTCTATTTATAAATGTAATTAAAGAAATTTGATTTCCAAACAAAACAATGGCCAATAAATTTTGTAAATAATAATTTTTATTTGAAATATCACTGAAAAATTTAAATTTATTAGATTAGACATAGTTAGTAGAGTTGGCCAAAAACGTCATTTTCAATGACTTGACAGACTAACAAGTCTTGAAAGCAATGACCAAGTCAATGACATGTCTCAGTTGGTCATTTCGAATAAAACAACACCAAACAAACATTTCGAAAATTAATTAAAAACATTTATTCAAATGATATAAGAATTAAAGATATTAAAGTGATAAAGAAAATAAAAATTTAACAAACAAATATATAAAGACACAAGTAAAATACTAGAAACATGGTATTTTGCACATAATGTTTGCAAAAATTCCCTGTAAGACAGGAACACTTCGTTTTTTCAACAGTAACATCACAGAAATATTGCCAAATATATAAAAATATATAAAAAAAATCATATAAGAAATATATAGAAACAATTTCAAAAATTGTTATTTTCCCTCAAGTTTTGCTGTCTTAATTTGAATGACAATTGATAAAAACTGACCTGCACTGTGTGTGAGTGCAACATGAATAAAAAGAATATAAGAAGGAAAGAGACAAAACAAAAGAAGCTGTGAATGGTCAGTTTTTGACCAATTGGTCAAGACTTTGACTTGTTGACCAATTCAAATTAACGGATAATGAGTGAAGCACGTCAATAAATTATTTTGACTTGTTCATGTCATTTTATTTTTAATGACTTGTCACCTACGTGCGTCAGTCAGTTTTGGCCAACTCTAATAGTTAAAGTACAAATACTTAACACTGGGGTAGATTAGAATGCTAAAGACTTAATTCAATAAACAACAAGTACTGTAATAATGTAAAGCACTGCTGGTGAGAAGAAGAAAAGAACAGAGAAAATAGTGGTTGATGGTGGTGGTGAAACAACACACAATGTCTTGCAGCACAATTGCTTAATCTGTTGCCTCTGTTGAGGGATGGGTGGGTGTTTTGTTCGGTGAGAGGCGGTTGCGGTGACCAATAATTGATTAGATTTATCTTTCCTCATTTCCCCATTCATCGGGCTCCCCAAATGCCGGACTTTATCCGATTGGCCTGCTCCTAAACGCACAACAATAATTATCTTGATCGCTTTTCATGGTTTAATTTGATTTTCCCCCGCCTCATTATTTATCTAATTGTACCTTTTTTCCATAATAGTAATCACATCTAACTTTCCTCCTTCTTTCTCTCTACTTTGATATGGTTAACCAAATAAATAGGGATTGGAAACCGAGGTATCCGGTTAAAAGAAACCATTCGTCATTTGGAAATATTAATTATAAAATAATTATTATTTTCGGTTAAAACAAACGAAAGGTTAGTGTTCAAGAAGAAGGCTGACCTTTGAAAATACTTTTTTAAATGTCGAGAAACGATTAATATTTTTCTCGATTTTATCAAATCTGAAATTACATTTAAAATCAAGGATAATAGAAATTTCACAAATCAAATATCGAAATAAAAATTTAAATAAATCGTAGTGTTCTACAAATATTGACAAAAAGGAATTCTATGTCAAATTTAATTCGATCGAGTTATGGAATGAAAAACCAAACATTAGCGGAATAGTGCGTGATTGCCACCGAATATTTCTATAGAATAATAGTTATTTATACAACAAGGTCGATAAGATAAGGCATTATTAAGCAATGGTTGTTTTAAGCGATGAGCGAAGCAAGTGCCTTAAAAAGGCCTGAGTGTTTAATCATGCTTATCGACCGTGTTTTATTCAAAACTTTATGCATTTTGGAAATAAATTTACACAAAAATCTTAGAAATTCTTAGAATTACTGTAAAAATATATTTTGCTCTGTTCCACACACCTTTGTTGCTTATAAAATATATCGACTGTAATGTGGGGAAAAGGACAGAACATAATTGTATTTGAATAAATTCAAATAAACCAGTGTAATGATTTCGCAGTTTTGTTATACTTTAATTTAATTGTACCGATCACTGAATTTAGCTAAACTTTATTGGTAATCGCTTTGGATATCTCCGGTACAAATTGTAATATTTGTAAAATCTCCAGTATCAAAGTAATTTTTCATATAAATTGTTAAATTTCATTTCAATAATAACAAAAAGCACTAGTGCTTTAAAGAATTCTTTAAAACACTTGTGTTTTAATAACGAATTTGACAGAGCAAATTTGGATGTCATAATATCAATTTTAAGCAACAGAAATGCATAATAGTTATTTATACAACAAGGTCGATAAGATAGGGCATTATTAAACACAAGGGTTGTTTTAAGCCACGAGCGTAGCGAGTGCCTTAAAGATGGCCCGAGTGTTAGATAATGGTTATCGACCGAGTTTTATATAAAATTTTATACATTTTTCAATAAATTAACACAAAAATCTAAAAAAATCTTCTTTTTAATTCAGTTAAGCGGCCATTATTTTAAACTAAATTTCAAATTTTAAATATTTTGCATCTCTCTCTTGCTCATAGCCGGAGGTCACGCTTTAATAATAAAGAAAAAGCACACGTGCTTTAAAGAATTCATTATAGCACTCTTGCTATAAAAATGATTTTGACAGATCAAATTTTAGTGCCATAATATCAGTTTTATGCAACAGAAATGCATAAATATTTTTATTTTATGGAGACATTCCGTGGCATCCACCCATAAGAAAAGGCAATTAAACGAAAAGGGCAGAGTTTCTTAATGTAGTGGTGTTTTTTTAATTCTTAAAGTAATATTTTACATTAGCTTCCATAATATAATTTTGTACCATAAAGAATGTTACTTTGTGAAAAGTTCAAGAAAAGGATTTTTGAAAAAAAAACATTTTTTTTAAATTTGGTGTGGCTTTTCAAGAATATGAAATTTTGAAAAATATTTCTATTAAAATCATAGAACTATAAGTTTATGTTTCGATATTTGAATTTTGAAATTTTTTATTTATTTTGTTGGAAAATACCTTTTTACAATTTGTCTAATTCAATGAGAATATACGGTTATCCAATCCCTAGTACTAATCTTTTAAATGTCCTCTTACTATCTCTCTCTCTATCTGATTTGTGTCATTTTTATCGCTAATGTGGGTGAAATTGGGTCATTTCATGTTGATGTGCCTGCGAATTGGTCTCGTCTTTATCTCTTCATTTTGTGACGATGGGCCAATTTGTAGTAAGTAAACCGACGCACTTGGAATTAACCGGAAACGGAACAGCTCAGTCACGTTCAGCTAATGGTAATCATCCGAATTTGTACTTACATGTTGCCTGATTGATGTCTAACCATTTGTCCATTAATCGCATGCCCTTAACTTATGTGACACCTTTACCTCACGTTCTTCGCCTTCTTTTTAACCCAAGTTGTTATAATCAATTCATTTTCATTCCGAGATATGTGCCAATTAATGTAGCTTAAAAATAGAATTGAATAAGACGTGTGTTGTAACGTGTGTGATTTTTATTTTAAAGTAATTGTTATTGAGACTCTAGACGGCTTTCACCAGCAAACAGTACTAATAGACGCTAAGCCAAGTTTTAGATTTATTCTAGAGTTTAATTGCGGAATTTGGTTTTGAAATCGGGTTTTTATTGACAATTTCCAGCTTCACCATTGCCATCGCCAATGCGCTCTCCGGCCAGGACGCCCGTTCAGCGACCAAGCGGACCCTGCTGCGAGGCCCTGTATGACTTTGAGCCGGAAAATCCCGGTGAATTGGGTTTCAAGGTGAGAATATATTTTTTTAAACAAACTGGCCAATTTCAGGCTATTAGAGTATCAAGTCTTCATTCATATTTTATATTAAAATTGCACGAGTTTTTAAAACCTAATTTAAACCAGATCTGATACTTCTTAATGAAATTCGACGAAAAATATATCGATAATCCGGAGGAACAACGACGTAACTGCTAAAAAGCATTTCTGCAGGATTATATCGTTTAGAGAACATTTGTCAAGAATCTTGTAAATTTTGTTCGCAAAATCATAGTGTTATATCCGCCACAATAAAGTTTTGACAACCCTAATTTGGAAAAATAATATAAAAAAATTTAAATTCCAAAAATCTAACAATAAATATCGATGCATGGACTCTTTCTGTATATCTGGATTAGTATATTATATATCAATACAAGTGGTGAAATAGAGGTTATTACAGCACGAGTTAAAATAGAGGTAAATGAGTGCTTAATAACCGGTTTCACATGTGTATTGAGCGTTATTTTGTGTAATTCTGAAAAAAATACCAATAATTACTAATAAAAGTTTTCTTTTAAATTGTAAATCAAATAAGACACATTCTAAACAAATTGGAGGGAAAACCACCACACAAATAAATCTGAATTGATAGGAGAGAGATAGAAACATTCCCATTTCACTCTTATAAACTTTATAGAAAATTTGTGAAGATTGGATTAGGATAACAGTAGTGCTAAACCGTATCGAAAGATAACTTAAAGAAATAATAATATTAAAATTATATTTGGACACAAAACCAATACTTAAGCAAATAAATGGGTTTAAATTAAAATTTTAAGAAGGTTCACTATAATATCTGATAACTACCATTATTTTATTAATGAAACATCTTCCGAATTCTATATGCACAGTATTTTAAAGAAAAAATTTCCATTTTAAATTTAATTCACTATTGTCAAAGTGAGTTCAAAATTTTTCCACTAGATGGCGAACGTGTCAATTTGGTAATTTCCAGACACAATACATTTAAAACTAGACGGTAAGGTCCCGCCGACAGACGCAGTTGGAAACGCAGCAAAACGTCAGCTTTTGTATGAATTTAGCATGCTGTGACTTTAGTTGGTGCGCCGTAAATATGTAATTTCAGTGAATTGGTGACAATTTGCGTGCAAATTTTGAAATATTTCGGCACTCCGTGGAAAAAAGTAAACCGTTACAGAATCTTTTTGCGTTAAGAAAATTCTACTTTTCGGTACGAAATTGTACAATCTAATATTCATATCGACGTGGTAAGACAATATTTAATAATTAATATATTTTTTCAACAAGGCAGTTTTTAGACTAAAACTCTTAAAAAGTACCTACACCATAATATTAACTATAAGAGATTAATGGATTCCTCACAAAGTCTTTATACATCAAAATTTATTTGGAGCACTCCTTTAAATAAAAAAATTACTTTTTACCTCAGATTTATAAAAATTGACAACTCTTTAAGCGCAAAGTTATCAAGTGACGTCATAATTTTGCATATATTACCGTGCATCATAGAGAATGCTCTACCTTTTTGTTATTTTGCCAAAAGTACGACTGTTTTTCTATCAAACTTGAAAAAATCACTCGCTGGATTGAAATGTGAGTCGACTATAAGTTAAGATTTAGGTTATCTCGTCGTTGTTCCTCTGAACCCATTCAATGCGAATCAGTTAAATAGTATTTTTTGCACTCCCGTATCGAAAAATACGGTTTTCGATTTCCATTTGAGATTCGCAATGTTTCACTTTGTGGCACTCAGTGAAAATTTTGAATTTTTATTTCCCTAGGGCAAAAAAAAATGTCATAAACTATCCAACAAATTGGTTTCAAAGTCAAAATTTAGTCGCCATTGTTGCCCTTTAACGACACAAAATATTGGTCTCGGCTATGCCATAGGACCGTGCCGTTATTTCAAATTAATTAATGTTTCCTGTTTTAAATTTTTAATATTTACCGTTTCAACAGCCATCTGCA
>JXOV01007595.1:487-10948 GCA_001014945.1 Clogmia albipunctata | reverse complement strand
CTCGCTTCGCTCGTGGCTTAAAACAACCCTTGTATTTAATAATGACTTATCGACCTTGTTGTATAAATTATTATTATAAGACCCACCTTTCAGTACCGCACACTAGGGCAGTATAGGTCTTTACCTTTACAGAATAAGTTCAGTTTTAGTTATATGGACAGTCAATACAAATTACCAACTATTTGCAGCATAAATCAAGAAAATATGTTGTGAAGACTTTTCTCCCTGCACCAATTATTAAGACTGCCCCACCCCGACGGGCGCCATTGCACGGGCGCCATTGCACGGGCCCCATATATTGTTTTGTCTGAGGTCCGGGTGGTATGTATGAAATTGACTCGGGTACCCGTTAATAAAATACACTTAATAAGCGTAAACCGCCTTGAGTCAATTTCATGCGAATTTCGGGCGCCTGTGTGGGTTAGGCAACCTTACAATTAAATAAATTAAAACACACTCCATTATATATAATAATTTTATTGGTTTATTGAATATATATATAATTAAATTTGTCTGCTTATTTCGGGCAAGCAAGGCATTATCAAAATATATCATATTGTTTTCAATGAAGATCATAATTTATTAACACATTCTGCATTCTGCAAAAAGAGAAATTGACGCGCGAAACATATAGAAAATAAATAATATATTATAATATAATATTTGTATATTATTCTGGTATGAATTACAGTAGATTGGATTCAATAATATAGTGTTGTTTTGCAGCATCAGCTTTTACAATGTAATAGTAGGTAGTTGAATAGTTTAATAAACTTAGTTTAGCCAATGTCAATCTCCCGACATTTCTTAAGCCTTTGAGACTGGACATGATTCGATCGACAGCATCTTCCTTCTTCTCTTTCTTTTTTATTTTATTTAAAATATATCAATATATAAATTCAAATTAAATACGGACAATAATGATTTCATTAAAACATGTTTTACTACTATCATTAGGGTGCTAAATTATAAAATAAATAAGTGTTCTAGCGTAAATCGAGTTTGTTGCAGCCATGTGTGTGTGGGTGTTTCTTTTTTTATTATTTTATTTCCATTGGATATTTTATCGTAATAAACGTTTAATTGCAGTCAGGAAAGAGTTTATAGTAGTTTTTATTATTATTTTTAATTAGAACATTTAGTTCATATTGAGGTCCTTTTTTCACACAAGCAGAGACAGTTTTGATAAATAAAAGATAGTATTTTTTCATCACTAAAGCTTCCATTCTTTCCTTTCTTCCCTTCCTTTCGTTTCCTACACTATAACCATAGTTTAATAATAAATATAAAAAGTGAATCTTATCTTTTGCCTCGCAAATTCAAATTGCCTTCCACTCGTTTAGCATCGCCCCGTTTGAGTTGTTCCACTTCCTTTACTTTTTTTCGTATTTTCTTTTATCATTAAAAGCCACATTAAGCATTTAAATATTGTTTTTTCTTTATCATTGATTTTATACTCTTAAAAATGTTGGATCTTTCTCCAAAATTCTCCAAATCTGGTACTAGTTTTGCAACAATAAATTAGCGAAATATCTAGCAACGTGTTCAACTTTCGATTTCTGAAAAGAGAAAGAGAAAATATTCACATTAGAACATATTTAAAGAACAAATACAATAAATTGAATAGAAATAAATGTACATGGCAATACGAATTAATCTCAATAAACATCAAATTTTTCGAAATTCCTATCAAAAATAAAAATATACTATTCTAAAATAAATAATTAAAACTTGAATGGTTCAGATCAGAGGTCTGCATTGAGCGCTTGTCTTAGTGGTGTGCGTAAAAAAAGATGACGAATCATGAGCAATCTTTTTTTTTCATCAATTTCCACCAAAAGCCCAATTTATCTTTTTTTCCTCCATTATTTTTAAATGTGTTTGTGACTGGAAATGTCATACAAATTTTATAATCGAATTCAAAATCAATGTTAATAACCAACTTGCTTCATTCACAAAATTGATAATTTATATAAATTTGTTAGTTTCGTGTACAAATATAATTTGAATTCCAGTGTCAAAACTTATTACCCGCTTTTAAAAACTGTGCATAGATCACGAAGCTCACATGGTTACATTGTTTTGACTCAGTCGCTATCATGCCAGAATATTACTGTTTGTTTCTAGCTACGAGTATCTGTCATACTTCCTTTATAGTTAGTCAAATGCAACTAAGTACATGAACCTAATTAGAAGCATGTCCTTCACACATGAGAACAAGGACATAACCGTAGCTTCACTCAGGACCACCACAGGGAGTAGTTTCTTAAAGTTATATATATATATATTAGTTTGAAGAGCCGACTGATTATTCTTTAGCCCCCATGCCCGATGATGTCAATATCAGAAGAGGACTATTGTTTAGAACGGTCTCCCAAACAGTCACTGCCTAAATTTGCGTCCATGTTTCTCCAGACCGTTGATATAGGGGCGCCGTAGCAATATTTTACCTTTGCAAGGGCCACGCGGACTGAAAAAGTTTGGAAACCCCTGCACTAGTGTGTTTTGTAAATTAAAAATTGACGTGTTTTTTAATGTGCGACCCGCCAAAAAAATTTAGAATTAAAATTGATTCGCTGATTAACAATGCTGCTCAACCCTGATATAACTAATGTGTAAATAGATTCATGAAAAAATAGGTTTACATTATTCAATAGATCTAGTCCTAACCTAAAGAATCTACACAGTTTAGATATTCACTTAATAAAGTTCTATTACTTTGAAGAGAAATAAAAGAACAGATTTCAAAACCCACAACTTAACCCATAGAACCCATAAAATCCTCACCTTTGAGAGATTTTCGTTTGTTGACCTCGTCCGAGATGATCTTCTGGGGAACGCCGGGGCTCTGGATGCCGCCGCCGCCTCGAATGCCCGTGATCATGTGTCCTTGTCCCGCACGAATTGGCTTGGCAATTTGTGGCTGAGGACCCCTTCGGACGAGGTTCTTCTGGCGCACCGCCTCCTTGATGCGGTCCACCTCGTACTGGTACCGCTTCCTGTCCCTCATTGCACCCTCCTTGGCCTCCTTCAGCGCTGTCTCCAACGCCTTCACGCGCTCCACCGTCGTCCTTAGCCGCTTCTCCAGCTTCGGCAGTTCGCATCTCAAATCCGCATTGTCCCGCACTAGCTGCTTGTGCACTTTGGTCAACTGTTCCAAGTTATTCTCCAGGAACGAAATCTTCTGCTTCTGGGCCAGCGATCCACCATCGTCCTCGTTATCATCGGATGTGATCGATTTCTTCATACGAGACTGTAAGACAAATTGGATTTCAGTTAAATATTTATTTTACTAAGGATTTCTATAATTCCATACCTAAAACAAACCAAATTTCACAAAATTATCTATTAGATTTTATTAAAACGATTACTTTTACCATTTAATCCGCCCTTACGATAACGAGTTTTATTGTCATTATAAAGCATATCAATAATTAATTCAATTTAATGTTTTCTGAAATTTGAATTCAAAATGTAAAAGAATTTATTTCGAATCTCGAATAAATCTACCATAAAAATTAAATAAAGAATTAAAAAAAAATTGTGTATATTATATTTTTAAAGTCAATAATTTAATATAACTCATAAAATAAGAACAGAATAATAATGGTATATCGGGTGCAAGAAACACTGACGTTTTAGTGATATTTTTAAAACTACACAAATCAATAACTTTAAATTAAAATTTTGTAAAAATTCAAATTTAAAGAAGGTTTACTACAAAATCCTATGTAAACTGTATTTTAAAGACTATATTTAAGTTTATATATTCCAATTAACTTTTAAGCACTATTTGTAGTATACAAACGAAAGGTATATATATTTAAATAGAAAAATTAGTTTCAGAAACTGCTGTGTCGATTTTTAATAAACAGTCACAAACACATACAAACTTATTAGTAAAAGAAATGGGTTTTTTCTTTTTTATATGGGGCCCAATTAATTTGTAAGAAATTTACACAAAACGAAAGACGAAACAGATTATTAAATTTGAAAACATTTTTCTTGGAAAAAATATTAATAATAGTTTAAGTCTTGGCCTTGGTATAATAAGAAAGAAGTAGTATATTCCCGGAAAATGGCCATATGGGAAGGCCTAAATTTGATTATAATTTGAAATTTCATAATATATATTATACACAGTTTAAGTTCAATATTTTACTTTTTTTTACTAAAAAATCGGAAAATATGTACATGTAGCAGGAAAAAAAACTAAAATGTAACGGGACATATGGTCTTTAGGACTTCTTCCCTTGTATTAATAATAAATAAATAAATACTTTTCTTACCTTTGAATTATTATAAAAAAATTAAAATTATACAAAGAAAACTTATTTCTTCCAAACCTTTGGATTTTTACAAACGAGTTGTCATTAAATTTCTATATCCGTTTTTAAGAACACATTAAAATATAATTTGTATAAAATCTACCGCTTGAATTTAAAAAAAAAGTTTATTCTTTTATTCATAAACTCTAGATCAATTTTAAAAATGATGAATATTTGCATAAAAAATAAAATCTAAGTCAAATCCACTTTAATTCCATTATAATAATGTTTTAATGAACCATAGGAACAGACATATAAATAATCTATTTAATAAACTTAACTTAAAATTGCAGTAGAACTTATTACAATTTCGAATAAATCAGTCAAAACAAATAGATTCTATATAATGTTCATTTATGTTACAAGGATGTAAAACGAACCGTTTTTCATCAATTCCGAGTTAAAAAACGGATTTTACCCCCGAGCAGGACATAATTCGTTGCATTTTCCCCAAAAATTCACCTTCAACTAATTATTAAAAATTTGGAAATTACAACGGTCTCTATTAACTGTTATTTGACATGTATATTGGTCTGGATTAAATAATATAGTTTTTTCCTCAAAATGGCGCAAAAATTTTGACTTTGAAACAAACTTATTTGTATATGACTTTCTTGTTTTCACTAGTGAAATAAAAATTCAAAATTTTAACTAGTGCGAAAAAGTGACGCATTATTAAACTAAATTCGATGTCGAAAAGCTAACCTTTCGATATGAAAGTTAAAAAAATAACATAATTAATTATAAAATGTTATTTGAGTTTTAGATATATTTTAATAATAATAAAAATTTTAAAAAACTACATATCTTATAAAATTTACTGAAATTGTATAGCTTTCAAATAACAGTAACAATACAATGAATATTAAAAATTGTTACAACTGGAGGGCAACTATATTTCCTGATATAGAAAATACCGAGTATTAAACAATTTTATACTTTTGCCAAATTGAAGAAAACTAAACTCGAAACTAACAAGAGTTGTAAATTCCCTATTTGAATAAAATATAATCGTCTTTATAATATCTCATTTTTAATACCTAATACTTTTAACACTCAATATAACAAATTAAAAACTCAAATCTCTTACCTGCAAGTCCTGAACAAAGAGCTTCCTCAGATTATGCAGCGTCTGCAATTCCTTTGCCACGGTATCCTCCAATCCCTTGAGATCTTTTCGGGCCTGTTCTCGTCGCTCGTCCGACATACTAAATTCCGATCATCATCATCAGAAGCAAAACCATCATCACAGCACGGGGATAAAAGAGAGCAGAGAAAAAACAAAAATACATGAGTAACTTAATGATTTCTGGCACATTTTTCTACAGCAAACAATCACAAAACTTGTGTATTCAAATCATAAGCATAAATCTAAATGGATTTGAGATGATAAAACAAAAAGTAAAACTGATTGGATGAGTGATAAAAGCAAGGAGGGACAACGATAGAGACAGAGAGAGCGAAAGACCCTTACCACCACCCACCATCATTAAGAGGCTAATTTAGTGTTTTTCAAACCATTTAATCTTGTCTCAGATTTTATGTACATTAAATACGCATTATTATCATTGTTATTAGTTAATTATCTTATAATTAAATTGTGGCTTAATTTAAATGCACATTTATATACTCTTTTTTATCACATTACTTAAGCAAATTAAATTTACTCTTCTTTTTTCACCCGCAAATTATCCTAATTTATTGTCATTCAATACTAAGCTATGCCAATTCTGAAAATACTCCATCCGAAATTGGGGAAATGTCCTTTGGAAAGATGGTTAGTATATTTAAGTACAATAAATTTTTGAAAATTGAAGAATAAAAAAATAATGACGTTTCCTAAAAGTTTCATAAATAAAAAATAGAAATTTGACATTTCAAATAAGTTTTGAAACCATAAACATTCGCCTTGTTAAAATTACTTGTGCTACACCTTGCAGAAGGGCCTTGTTTTTTTGTAAACTTCATACAAATCATGTAGTTCAGTCCCTTATAAAAAAGAACGGAAAGAGCAGTCGGTCTACCACCTCTTCCGTTCTTCTTTTTAAATGTGTTTGTGACTGTTTCTTATAAATCGATCCGTTCGCCAACTGGTGGCAGTTTTTGAAACCAATTAAAATATGAATTTGACATTTCGGCAAACGGCGATACAATACAGGATCCGGAAGATGTGACCATTGTACCGGGTTTACCACAAATATCAAAATTCAAAATATTAAAAATATGATATTCCAATAAGAGGACTTATTTTAATATTGACATTAATCGAGTATTTATTAAAAGTAATCAATAGCTGTTATTTCAAAGACATCAAAATAATAATCTAATGACTAAAACCACAATTTCAGCCAAATATCCTTTTCATGAAATAGCTCATGACTAATTCGCATATTTATGGCTTTATGTTCTCGATATTTCACGAATTAAAACATTAGGGTGGAAAATCGTAATCATAATTTAATTTTCTTTTAATACTCGATTTTTTCAAACGAAATTTCTTTTTTGAAAACTCTATTTTAAATCAGGAATTAAGAAACTTCCTTATAATCTTCTAAACGATTATGCTAATATTATTCCCTATTATTTTACAAAATTAATAATACAATATTTTTACCAATAATTGATTTCAAGAAACATTATTGTTCTTTTTTAAATAAAATGATATACGAGAACAAGGATTGTTTTAAAAGTATTAAGAATTTTCAAATTTGCGAGTGATTGTATTGCATTTTATCATTGCTATTGCTGTGCTGAAACATAACATAAAATTTCCATTTCAATTCCTGTAAGGAACATGGGGAATCTAAACATCAACCTTAGACTTTCCATGACTATTTGTTTTCAGTGTATTATTAGTCAATTAATAGCACCTAGACTAGTTGAAAAAGGACCCAGCCAATCCTACCTGCCCAAGGATCGAACCCATGGCCTCCGAAGAGGCACCCAGATGCGTTACCACATCGGCTATGAAACATAACATGATTAGTTTCTAATTAGGCAGACACAACGGGAATAAGTGTTTTTTTCTCGGTAAACCATTGGTTATTATTCTGTCTTGGATTTGCTGGGTACTTCCCTTTGGACGATTAGACATTGCTTTCAATGTCATAACTATTTAACCATAATTTTGTCTTTTGTGTAATTCCACATTTTCAAAAACAATTTTCTTCAGAGTTTAAAGATACCTTCTTCTTTTAATGTTTTGGGGTTATTTAAATTTCAGCATCAGCTACTACTAACAAATCAAATTCTTTGGAACCGTTGATAACAAAAAAGTTGAAACAAAGTCGTCGCTATTTTACCAGAATGTCGTCGCAAAATTTGAAAATTCTTGATACTTTTCGAACAAGCCTCTTCCTAATTATTTTTAAGAATTGTTTTAAAGAAAAAAATAAAAAAATACAAATTTTAAATACAAATTTACAAAAACCACTCCCAAAAGACACTCCCCAGATCCCAAGGCACCGAACGGATTAAAAAGAAACGGAAAAACCTAATTAGACGGCAACAAAATAATGAGGACATTGATGAGTCAAAAGAACCATAGTTAATGAGATGATTATGTGCAGCTGGAGCGTGGGAAGGGCGTAGGGCAGCTGCTCCAGCACGTCCATCACAAACTCTTTAAACTGGCCCCTATCCGTCCCGTACTCTTCCCCATCCCCCTCCGATTTGCTCCTAATTCGTTTCACCGCCGACGACTGCCTTTTGCACCTATTCCTCAAATTCTTATCGCCCTTCGTCTGCAGCAGCAACGATTTAGCCAACATGGGCCAATTTGTCGCCGCCTGAAGCCCACAATATTTATGCCTCTCATTCGCCAACTCTTTCATACGCTTCGGTGTTAGTATCACCTCAATCTTCTCCTCATCACAACAATTCGATTTCTCTACAATCCCCTTATTAGATACTAAAAAGTTTTGTTGTACTGACATGCGTTCCTGTAGCTTCGCCGACAAGTCCGTCTCCTCCTGCTTCATCTTCTCGTAGTCCACGGTCATCTGTTGGTGGGCCAGGGTCAGCTTCTGGTTCAAACTGGAAAGGAGAAATAGAGAAAATAATTAGAAAAAAATACCAATAACACACACAATGTCAAATAAGACATATTTCAACTTCGCCAAATCCATGGAACATTAACAATAAAGCTTCTCTATAAAGAAGAAGCAAGGCCAAATTTCATTCAAATCAGTCAAAACCTTCTTTTCTTATCCGCCATTATTTTAAAATGCGTTTGTGACTGAAAATTAATACAAATTTCATAGTCCAATTTGAAATCAATCTTAGTAACCAACTTGCTTCATTCACAGAATTGACAATTTATATACATTTGTTTACAACAAAATGTCTGAAATGTGAGTTTAAGAATCACTAATACAATTTCATAGGAGGATACTGGTACAGTAGGAAAACCCACATCATTAATCAAATCAAGCATTGAAATCTTAATGATGCAAAATCTTTTCATAACCTTAATTCAATCATGTTTAAAATATCAAACCATTATTTCAAATGTGTCAGACCTATACTACCCTAGTGTGTTCAATACACTTCTTATTTTGATAGTCAAAACTAAAAAACTACTCACTCTTTAAGCTCATTGATCATCTCCTGCTTCTCGGAGATCTCATCCCTGAGGGTGGCCACCTGTTTGGTGTGGGCATCTCGGACCTGGTCCATTTGGTTCTCGAAGGCGGCTCTCAGCTGCTCCGTCTTCTGCTTCTCCTCCGCACTGACCGCGCTCACCTGTTCCGCCGCCTTCAATTTCGCGCACTCCTCCCTCAGGGCGTCGATATTCTCCTCCAGGGTCCTCTTCTTGTTCTCCGACTCCCTCATCGACTCCTGGAGACTCTTCATCCTCGCCTCGTGCTGGGAAATCAACAATCTACACTCCGCCAAGTCCCTCTCGTACTCAGACACCTTCTTATTCGAATCCACTGTTTGCGACTCCAGATTCTGGCACCTTTGGGCCAGATTCTTCGCCTCGGACTTCATTTTACTGATATACAAACGGGCTACCGTGAATTCCTCCTCGAGTTTACTCGATGAAGCATCCGTGTTTAGCTTCATATCCACCGCTCCTTCCGCTAGAATTGTATGTCCAACTTCTGTGAGGTCTCTTAATAAGTTGGACAACATTTCGTGGTACTTTTTCTTCTGATGGGTGGACATGTCCTTCAACTGTTGCAAATCCGCCGAAGTCGTGTTCAAAACCGTCTGCTTTTGAAGCAATTCCTCATTTATAGCGTCCATTTCCTTATTCTTGGTCTCGATTTCTTGCGACTTTTGATCATAGTTCATCGCCAACTCTTCCAACGCCTGAAGCACCTCCTTCACCTCCTCTTTCGCGCTCTCATTCTCCTGCTGAATTCGGGTCATCTCCGCCTGAAGGGTCTCATAATCCTTTCTCGCATTTCCAATCAGCTCCTCCTGATCCATGATCTGCTCCTTCAACTTCTCCGCATATTGCGAGTGCTGGTTGATCTCCTCGTCCTTATCGTCCAACTGCTGATACAGTCGCTCCCTCTCCGACTCTAATCGCACCCTCTCGTCCGCACTGATCGATCCCACCACCGCCGCAATGCCTCCAGCCGGTGTTGCTGCAATCGGCAGATTCGCGGGCACCTCAGCCTCTACGACGTCCACGACTGGCGTGCTCGCCTCCATTATATCCACCAGATTCACCTGCTCCTCGGCGGTAACCGTCTCTCCCGCCCTCCATCGCGCCAACTCCGCCTCCAACTTCTCCACCTTGCCCTTCAGCCGACCCACCTTCTCTTTCTCCTTCTCGTAGCGACGCTTCCCCTCCTCCGCCGTCAACTCCTCGTTCACGCAGACCACATTCTTGACCGTCTTGGCTCTGGAAAGATTAGAGGAAATATATTAGAACTAAGATCCAATTTTAACTATATTTTAAAGTAAATAAATTAATAGATCCGTATGCACAAATAAAAAAAAAATATTGAATAATATAGAATGTGATCCTGGTGTTTCCGACTGATGAAAGAAATAAAGGATGAAATAAACATTAGAAGAACTAAATATTTCTATATAAAAATTGAAAATCACGGTCGTGTAGCATAGACTAATATTTTGTGTAGTTTAAGGGCAACAATGTCGACCAAATTTTAACTTT
>JXOV01007593.1:1176-14887 GCA_001014945.1 Clogmia albipunctata | reverse complement strand
TCTTTGTTTGTATTACCAAAAGTAAAGTAATATAGCGTCAAAATAAAAATATCTTCGAAAAAACCTGAAATATGAAATGATTCCGCTGGTTGCAGTTATGAAAATGATTTTCTATGTAAAAGGGTTCGCTATGCGAACGTGGAAATTAATCGCGAGCTTATAGAATCACGGCCCTGTTGTTAATAAATTCGTCAAAGTGACGTCACAGACTGGAATATCACGACAACTCTAATAGAAAGGGTTTCGGAATATTCTACCAGTAAGGGGTCATTTTACCATGGGTCGAGACAACATTTACTTGGAAAGAGACAGTGGGTGGAATCCATCACTCTAAACAATCACGATGGCGCATCAGACCGGTGATCATTCATATGTATTTATATATGAGTGAGGGCTATAAGTCATTTATGTTTTGTTTGGTCCAATTCTACATTAACATTACATAAATGTCAAGTAATTAATTTTTTTCAATTAAATAGTTACTCGTTACACTAGAAATTATTTTTTTAAATCCCATTTTAAAAACTATGGCTAAATGGAATTCAGTATGTATTCAATGTATTTTCAAGACCTCGAAAACATTTTATGGGACCTAAGCAATGTATGGTATAGATGAGCTACTGCGATAGTTCTTTCAAGTTCATAACATTCAAAATATAATGCAAGGGTTTGGGGCGCTGCCGGGAGGGTTTTTAATAATGCGCTGTCTTTGAAGTTCAATATCAAATTGGTGGTAGAACAACAAATACACAATTAACGTCATTAAATTAACACAAAATTTATAGTTTACAGATTCTTTGAATGAATTAGATAGCAATAAAAGTTTTGTTTATAGCAAGTCCTTGGACTTGGATAATACCTTTCTATTTAAAAAAAATCTTTTATGATGGTATTTATGAACATTCGGAATAATATATTTATTGATTATATATAAAATTAATCAAAACTAGTCAATATACTCGTAAGATATTACAGCTTCTTGTTTGTGGCATCTTACGAGTACAAGAAATTAATTGTCCAATGAGTGTGCATTAAATCATTGATCATTGCAGATGCATTTTTTTACATTCCTCATTGGAACATTCAATTCCCAAAAATGACTTTATATTCATCATAAAAGACTATCAATAACCAATGATTATGAAATTGGATATTAAAATTATTGCATCTCTTTCCAAATGCGTAGATTTCATCGCAATGAATCGTATAATCGCAATGTAGGTAATAAGACCACCCGGGAAATCCACAAGCCCTATCAAAAGATATAAAGTTTTATTGATTTATTTTCCTGTAATTGCTATCGTAATTGTAAATGCTAAAGTTTCGTAGAAATTTCACACCTCCCATTATTTGATTACCATCACTTTAGCTTATGCGAAAAATGAAGCATAACACGTGTAAAGTTCTTCAAAACGAGCGAAATGAGTTTTCTAAAAGAGACGAGTGTTTAATTATGTGTGTTTCCAACCAGTTTTTTACCATACATTTTATATAATTCGCATATTGAAGTGCTTTTCATCACGAAATTTGAAGTAAAGATTAAGAAGACAACTCAGTTTTAAATTAAGGTCTAAACACATCCATCAAACGAATAGAATTTTCGGCCTAAATTTTTCGATATGTCAAGAAAACAAAATTCGTTATATCACCAATATTCTCGTTCTAATAGTTATTTATACAACAAGGTCGATTAGATTAGTCATTATTAAATACAAGGAATATTTTAAGCCACAAGCAAAGCGAGTGCCTTAATGAAGGCCAGAGTGTTTAATAATGCTTATCGACCGTGTTTCATACATAATTTTATGGATTTTTAAATAAATTTACATAAAATCTAAAAAAATTTTGAATTTCTTCTTCTATGATAAATCTCAATTAAACGAAGTTCATGAGTTCTCCGATAGGTAGCTTATTTTTCAAAAACCTTCAGTTTATACTAACAAATCACAGTTAAATTTAATAATTTCTTTTACGGAGGTCACACTTTAATAATAAAGAAAAAGCACTTGTGCTTTAATGAATTCTTTGAAGCACTTTTGCTGTAATAACAACTTTGACAGAGCAAATTTGAATGTTTTAACAACAATTTTATGCAACAAAAATGCAAAAAAATCGCTAGCATTATTATTTTACCTATTTCAACCGAAGTATAGTCGGTTTATCTCAATAACATTGCTAAATAATGTTCATAGTGAATAATAAGTAATGGCACTGGATCCGTTTACAACCGGGCTATGTGCTATTAAGTGGCTAATAATTCACTGAAAACAAATAGTCATGAAAAGTCTTAATCCGTTGGTTGAGGTTGAGACTCTCCATGTTCCATACAGCGGAAAAGAAATATCAAAAGTTATGAATATTTGTAGGAATCGATTAGTTACTATTCTAGACTTTTTCAAATATCGAAATATAAATTTCAAGAAAATTGTGTATATTATAGTCAAGAATATTTAAAAAAAATTTGAAGTTTGACCAACTCTTTACAAAAAACACCTGACCAATTTAAAATAATCTCATCTATTTATTCAGATAAATACTATACTTTATTAAATGATGTTGTTTGATATAAATATAATACAAAATTAATTTAAAAATTTGAGCAATGTATCGAAATGTAAACTTTTTTTATGCAAATTGGTTCTGTAACGGTTTACTTTTCTGCATGGAGAGCACAAATAATTCAAAATTTGCACGCAAATTGTCACCAATTTAATGAAATTACAAATTGTTGTCATAACCAATTTTATTATTTAAATATGAAAATATCGTTGTGAGTTGTGGTCCCACAATTTAAAAAAATCGTTGCGATTGTTTTTATTATGAATTATGAATTAGTTAACTGATTTTTTTCACTCATTTACCTATTTGAACTCTCTCGTGGAAATACTTGCTAAATATGTGCTGTAAAAACTTTATTTCACAACTTGTATAGAATTATATTAATACTTGATTAAATGATATTGTTATGTTTGATACAAATAACAATAAAATGGACTTAGTGCGCGGTACGTATTCCGCACAGAACCATTACTATCGAAATAAAATTGCACTTTTTGCAAGCGTTGTACAGGCGTCAGTCTATTCATGATGAATTGCAAAATAAAATTCAGAATAAGTCAATTGACAGCTGTTAAATCGGTCGCCATCTTGAACAGTAATGCCAACTTAAAGTTCCATACCTCGAAAAAAAAAACACCAATTATAATACAAAATAAATTAAAAATTTCAGAAATTTTTTCTACATCATATTCTAAATGATTTTACTTTTCTACAAAGATATAAAAAAGTGAGTTTAATATTTTGGCCAGCAGTGTAAGAATATTATCTTTATAGTATCGGAACATGTTTCTGTGATCTAGAGAATAGTGAAATACCCGAGTTAATAAACCGAGTATTGTGGGGTAATTAGGGGCACGAATCGCGATAAAATGCCAATTGAATTATGTTTAAAACCAGATAAAACGAGATTACCCGAAAAATCAATTACAATTACAATTGATTTGGGCTCGTCAGATAATGGTTATCGGCAGAGTTTAAATTACAATAGCTTGGCATTTTGCTGGACAAAACCGATTTGACTTTTGTGGCAAAAACTTGTGTACGAACTTTTAGAATGTGGTTTGGTGAATCATGTATTTTGTTATTGATTCTTCTGATAAACTGTTCGTGTTTGCTGGCCATCGAAGATCGGCATTGGGACGCGAAAACACCATTGAAAGACGAGACAGACTCTGAAGAAGACTCGACCAAAATGGAGAGTGCAGAAGACATGACACAGAGAATTACAAGTGCAAGCAAAGTGGAGAACAATGCAGACCAGTCCATGGTGGTCTGGTACGCTATCGGGGGAGTGATGGCGTTCCTGATCATCTTGGCAAGCTTCAAAATTTGGAACGAAAGGAGGAAACTATTGGAAAGGAAAGCCCTTCAATTGGATTTACTTCCGCCAGAATACAGTGAATTTGCCCCACCAAGTTATGAGTCGTGTGTTAAAAGAGACTTAATCGTTGTACTAAAGTTACCCCAAGAACTGTTTTCTAATACAGAAATTGTTAAACTATAATCAAAGTGAGCGTACAAATGCGGAAAAAACAAACAACTCATCTGTGACAATGAATCTCATTAAATAAAATGTGATTTAAATACTTGAATAAAATAAGTGACAAATAAAAATAATAATCAATACAGTAAAAACCTCTTTAAATTGTAATTATTAACATAATTCTAGTGCGTAAAATAAACAAAAGAGCATGATTCTATGTCAACAAATGACGTCAAATAAACAAGATGCTATGTTAATTCTATCGATTTTCAAATTAACACCATAGAAGTTACACCTGTTTATTTCTGGGAATTTTCTCAGGAACCAGAATAGAAATAAATCATCTGGACTACTAAGTAACAGTGAAATATGATGATTTTGTAGTTTTCCGAAGTGAGTTTTTAAGTATGGCTTTTCTGTGTAGTAATTATTTACCTACTAATTCGATTAGGTATTTGAAGTCACTGCATAGTGAGAGTTTTAAAGAAGGCCTTTATGTTAAATAAAAAGGCCAAATCAGCAAGAAGGGTGCCCTTGTGTCAATTTCATACAAATTAGTAGGATTCCATATAAAAATAAGAACGGAGGCCTTACTTCCAACCGTTCTTTTTTAAATGTGTTTGTGACACTTTGTTTTAAAATAGAAACGTTTGCCATCTGGTTTTTGGAACTAATAATTTATATTTCGCAAATGGTGATTCAAATGGAATTGTATTTTAAATTGAAATTTTGTCTTTAAAAAACGGTTTAAACAGTATCCCGAAGATCAATAAAATAATGGCAGTTTTCTAATGAGAAGGTTCACTAAATTTCTTGAAAATTTTTAATTTAAAATCAGTTTGTACAAATATAACAAAGATTCATTGCCTTTGTATTTTGTTGGCACAAGTATGTTGCGTTCAGTATTTCAACTTTAAATTTTTCAAAATTCTACAAAATCATTGTTTAAATTGTTCAATATCAATTTTTATCTTTGTTGGTGTAAATGAGGTTCATATCGTTGCTGCTTACTAAAAAATATTTATGATATATTAGTACTGGGCATAACAAATACAGAAAATAATACCTTTGTTTTAATTGGGGTTGGTCGCCTAATTACTTGTTTAAAAAAGGGGCATCCGGTAAGTCATTTTCCAAAAGGTTTAGTAAATTTTTATATCATCGGTAAGTATAGAAAACAATTTCACATTAAAACTCACTTATAATATATATATATATATATATGAATTTAATCAATTCATTCACAAAAATGGCACTGAAATAATAAAGAAAAAATGCACTAGTGCTTTAATAACATATGCACATGAGTGCTGTAATAACCTATTTTCCATGTGAATCGAACGCTATTTTGTGTAATTCTGAAAAAATACCAGTTATTCGATAATTTAAAATAAAAACTGTTCGCAGCGATTTTTTTTCAAGTTGTGGAACAAGTAAGACACAGTGTGTTATCAGAGCGAGATGGGAATACTCACCAGGACATGGTTTTGACAACAATATATAATTTCTTTAAATTGGTGACAATTTGCGTTCAAATTTTGAATTATTTCAGCACTCCGTGCAGAAAAGTAAACCGTTACAGAACCAATTTGTGTTAAGAAAAGTCTTGTTTTCGATACGGAATTGCACAAAGAATTTTTAAGGCACACACTCAAAAATACATAAAATGATATGTATCACATTACAAATTTCTTAAAACAAATTCAATGATGTTTTTAAATCACATAAATAAAATTTGTTATTTAATTAACTATTTATATCAAACTATGAATTATGACTAATTAAACTGTGTACAAATGGGAGGTAGAATATGCTATTTTTTCGCTATCGAAAGTGTGCTTATAAAACATGGTCGATAAATATTATTAAACACACGCTACTTTGACCTTTACTGGCATTAACTGTAGCAATAAAATTACAATGCAAATTTATCAATTTGAATTTTTCGTTACTTAAATAAAACATCGAAATCAATACTAATTCGAGTCGAAAGTACCAATGTATGCCTACAGTGAACTCTTAATATTTTGACTTTTGTGCGGTGACCGGCCAAGTTACCGGATTATAAATAAATCTGTATGTATTGAAAAAATTTACCAAAACTGAAGAGTATTTTAAATTCCACATCTGTAATATGCACATCAAAATTTCAGTGATTATTTTTTTTCTGCAAAAATTGGTAATGAATGGAATGTTGTTTCATTACTGAAAAAATGTTGATAAATATTTTTAAAATATTCTAATACGAAGATCACACTTTATTATACACGTATAGTATAGTACAATGACTAGTAGATTCTTTTTTTTTATTTAAGCCTTGAATACGTCCTTGACAGAACAAATGTTAGTAATTGAATATTAAAAAAGTTGTAAAATTCGTATAATTAATCATTAAAATGTTTAACAATATCACGTATTATTTATTAGAGATTATTTATATTTCATATTAGATACTAAATATTAATAAATATGATTTGATATTGATTGGTGTTATTTTGAAGAAGAAAAAATGTTCACGTGGAACGTGTGAGGTTTATCATTTAATTGGTTCTAATTTTACGTCGTGCAGAGTACGTAAAGGTGAAAAATATTAGGTTGTAAAAACTGAATTTTCATAGCTTATTAGAAGCACTGTATAAATTAATTTGAGGTCGTTTTGTCTAAAAATACAATGGTAATAAAGCATCACTATAAAGATGAAATGGCAAAGTTTTGGATGGAATAATGGATTGTGCAGAAATTTTAAATAAATTTTACTTGAAACCAATATCAACAGGTTTAAATTGATTTTTTTAAAAACTCATTTTTAATAAATGTTCAATAGAAAATCTAATAACTGCCATTATTTTATTGAGAACATATCTACAGGATACTGAAGATCAATCAATCGCATTTTAAGGATAACATTAAAATTTGAAAAAAAAAAATACTTTTTAAGACGACAGTTTGTTGTAAACAAATTGTCAATTAAGAGTACGTAAACGAAGTAAGTTGGTTACTAAGACAGATTTTTGATTGGACTATGAAATTTATAGCCACAAACACATTTCAAAATAATGGACGAGAAGATTAAATGGGGTTTTGATTGATTTGTATGAAATATGGCCATGGCCCTTCTATCGAGTTTATCACAAATTTTTATATTTCTTTCCTTCCCTGAAAAATATTCACAAACACAATTTTTTTTAGGATAAACAAACAAATATTCACTTTAAACGATAATAGTTTAAATACAAAAAGTAATTATTTAATACACTCGACTAATTGTAACTAATCAATTTACGTAGAAACGAAATGAAAAATAGGGAAGCACTGAAAATCTACGAAACGATTGTTTAGGTTATAAAATGAAAACAGTAAATCTGATAAAATTTCATTATTTGCTTATATTTTTTATTTATAATTATGTAATAGTTTTAAAATAAAATTTCTCGCAAAAAAGTTTGCAATTAATTTGTGTCTTATTAGGTTAAGCATTTGAGCCACATTTGGGGGCTAGAGCTCAAAGTCAAGAAGCTTCTCCATAATCTATTATTGGTCTATTACCAACCTCCCTACTGTGTCATTTCCCTTTCATTCGTTCACTTCTGAACAAGTTCCGGTTAGAAGTTTAGTCTTATTATTTGTGCCTCGAGGAAATTTGAAAATTTTGACAATGAAACATTCTATTCAGAATGGTTCCAAATTTTATGTATGAATTTGTTAAGAAAAGATACTGATCAATAAGAGGGCTTGTATTATTTGGCTTTTATACATTTATTTGCGGTTACTAATATTATAGCTTTTATTTGTCAACATTTTAATTTGCTGCTCACAAAATATAATTATTTTTTATTAAGATAAATTTGTTGTTTAAATTCAAGCCGCACAATCCTATATAAGTTGACCAGATATTTGACATTTGAATGTGTGACGCCATTGTTTACGCTGCCATTTATTGTTTTAATTTTGTATGAACCGATTCTTTCAAGAAAATTAGTGATAATTTCGGTTGATTCTTGTTGTTCTGTGCGGAAATGCGAAAATAATCGAAACATTTCCCGGTACCAAAATTTGTTCCAAAAGTTTAAATTTTTATAGAAATGGTATTAAAATAAGTAAAATATGGATTCAAGATAACATTACACATATGACTTTGTCCTCATTGTTAGTCGGTTTGGTATCTTATGCTAATAAAAACGGAGATATTTCATCCTTGTTTCAAGGAGACGTCTTGACTATTAACTGAAACATCTCTTATGTTAGAAACATTAAAAACCAATACAAGTTGAATTGAGGAATGGACACGTATATTTCATTATTTACATTCTATATTGTATCGAATTTAACAATATTTATTCAAAATTTCAGTACTTTTTTCTCATTTCAGCGCATAATCATGGACAGTCAGCATATTAGAGCTGAAGAATATTGACTTGGGTTATTATTGCACGTATATAACTACTTTAAAAGTTTCTTGTGACGAAATTATTACTAATTTTCAAAATCAAAACAAATATTGACAGTATAGAAAATGACGTTTCACTACCACTACTACCACAGATTACTGCAACCTTATTGTTAATTAGTGTTTAAACATTAAACTTCGCAATGTGGGGTTTTCCTCACATAAAATTTTTATAGTACATTTATCGATGATTTATAGATTTTCTAATAATTGATTAATATTTAATCATTTGGAATTTCTTTCTAAATATGAAATTCCCAAATTAGATTATTTGTTTATCAAAGAGGTAATTAACTTGTTTGATTGTTTTATTATATCCCAATATATACTATTTTTTATTTTCTTGATTGACGTCATTAAGCGTACTGACTGAACAAAGGAATTTGTATTTGAGTTCATAATTATGTATAAAATTATCTATTAGATAATAAAAGCGACGCAGAAAATAAAAGGCTTATCAAAATCCATAAAGTTTTATAATTTCAACGCAAAATATCTTTTTTTTTTATATGAAGAATAAGGTATAAATCATATGAGTTTTTGAAAGGAATTGAGATTAGTTTATGTGAAACTGACTAGACTAGGAACTACGTTTCTTGCAAATTAATTCGCAAACACAATTGAGGTGAAAACACGTAAATAGTATCATATAATTGGGTAGATTAATCATCGATAAAAAGGCATTTATTTCGCGAAATTGCTCCGGAACTGTAAAGTATATCGCTAATCAGTGGTCGTAATTACTTTGCCGATAAGCCTGTCGCGTCTTGTGACAGTGTCACCCTTACACTCGGCCTGTACGTCGTTCAATTGTAAAAGTGGCGAGTCCCAGTAATTAGCAAGTCGTTCTCGCAAATGTGGATACGAAAGATTGCCATCGAGGAGAATGGGTGTGAAAAATCAAAGGCTTGTTGTGCTAATTATGGTTTTAGTGAGTCTGATGGCTGCAGTGATGCCAATTTCCATAGACCGATCCAGTGAAGAGTCGGATTCATCTTCAAAGACAGCCAACGCGTTCAAAAATGGTGAAGAAATGTTGCGAATTTTTCAAACAATTGCCATTGATAGTGCTCCAGTGAATAGCATTCAAGATAGAGAGATTAAATGTGACGATGATTGTGATTTTGAGATGATTTCGAATCCGAAAATTGGCCAAGGCCTGCCCACAAATGAGACTGATTATGGCGGAGTTCCAGGGAGAATTGGAGAAGATCGCGAGTTTAGCATAGTGTCGTTCTTTTGGTACATTTTCGCGGGATCAACGCTGGCGCTGCTCGTGTTCGTGATGGCTTGTGCAGTGAAGGGGCGTCGCAGCCATATCCTGAAGCAGAGAGCGAACGAGCCCATGACCCCTGCTCCTCCCTACAGTGACTTTGCCCCGCCGAGCTATGAGATCGCAATGAATATGGACACCAGACGGGTCTTTATCGTCCCTCTCCAGAAACAAGCTGAAGAGCCAATTAAAAAGTGATAACCAATCAAATATAAGCGAAAACATTTGTCTAAAAAGTGTTTATAAAGTCTCTTGAAAATATTTTCCGTTTATTATCAAGTTGACGAATCTCTGTGATAAGAAGACTAATAAATTTGATACTTAACTTTTTCTGTTTTTTTTATCTTGATAAGATCTGGTAAGAACCGCTTCTTAGATCACCCTTTGGAATGCGCTAAGAGATTATCTCTGGAATGTATTATCATAATTAGATCATTCGATTCAGTTCTTAATCTTAATTATTCATGCAAATATGTGTACTTATCTACATTGTTTATCACGTTATAATTACTTATCTTTGAAGATATTTTTATAGAATTTGTACTTATTTATCTATCGTTCGATTAAGTGAGTTATATAGAAACCAATTTTTGGTAATAAAAACTCTGCTAATCTTATAATAAATTTTTTTGGGAAAAAATTACAAAAATCATATGATATTTATTTGACGCGCGCCAGCTAGAAGGGCAGCATGTAAATTCATACAAAAAAGAGAGTTTGCTTTGATTTCAACTTCGTTTTCAACTTTTTTTTTAAAATGCGTCAACTTTAAATGTATTGTGTCTGGAAATTACCAAATTGAGACGTTCACCATCATGCATTAGTATTGATTTTGTATACAAATATAATTTTAATATTATTATTTCCTCGCAGGTCAAATTTGACTTGGCAAAATGCATCGTTAACATAAATCATTATTATTAAATGGTTATAAATCATTATAAGAATTGAATTTTATTGTTATTTGTACAACAAAGTCGATAAAAGAGGGCATAATTAAACACAAGGGTTGGTTTAAGCCACGAGCGTAGCGAGTGCCTTAAAGAAGTCCCAAGTGTTTAATAATGCTTATCGACCGTGTTTATTCAAAATTTTATTCATTTTTAAATAAATTAACACACAAATTAAAAAAAAACATTCGTTGTCTTAAAATCAAATATAAATTTTTTGTCTACCACACATTGTATTCGTTTCCATTTCTAATTCGCTGCTCTTTCTTTTACATAGGAAATATTATCCGTTAATGGATTGTTTTAAAATTAAAAGGACGGAAAACACTTGGTTTATTACTAATTTAAATTTAAACCATTCAGTAAAACAGTCAAAAACATACACATACATCCGGAAATACAGTTAAACCCTACATAAAAAAACTGACATCCATATAAATTTGATAGATTTCATTCACGCAGATCACACATTAATAATAAAGAAAAAGCGCGTGGGCTTTAAGAAATTCTTTGAAGCTCTTGTGGTATAATAACGACTTTGACAGAACAAATTTGAGTGTCATAATAACATAGTCATAGTAACATGGGGAGTCCCAACCACAATCAATGGGTTTAGACTTTTCATGACTATTTGATTTCAGTATATTATTAGTCAATTAATAGCACCTAGACCATTTGCAAAATGATCCAGTCAATCCGACCCGCCAGGGAACCTCCTCTTCGTTTAAAAAGTTAGCGGTGGTTTTTTTTTCAGGGGATCCACAGCTGCATGACGTGTCCGTCTTGTAACTCAACTTGTGGATCGGGTGTTTGTAGTAACCTTAGCGCGTTCTGATCCTAATTAAGGTTAAAACCAGGGACTTCCTCTGAGGGGTCAGATAATTTCGCCGTTGAAAGGACGATTATGTATCCATAACTGACTCCATTGTTCCAAGTCGTCGAAGTCAGGATCCAATATATATTATTACAGTATATAAAATATCATTTCAAATTCGCGATATTTTTACAGAACGAAACCCGCTGGAAGAAGAGGGTTTTACTATATTTGTATTTAAAGCATTAATCGATGAACAATGTTCAAATATTATTACCATTTATAAAAATAAAACAATGAACAACAAATTGTCGGCTCGTTATTTTGAAGGGATAGTTGTTGTTACCTATACAGAATAATAGGGCTCTATTCCCGGAACCAATAAAATCGAAATCGATTCCCATTAGGACGTACCATTATAGTCGTCAATTGTAGTTGTGTATTGGAATAGTATATTTTGATACAAGTGCTGTAATAACAGATTTCACATGTGTATTGGACTTAATATTTTGTGTAATTCTGAAAGAAATGCCAGTTAATCGAAAATTAATAATAAAACCGTTCACAGCTTTTTTATTTCAAATTGTGAAATAACTCACAACGAATTTTTTAAGTTAAAATATTAAAATAATAAATTTGGTTATGACAACAATAAGTAATTTCATTAACTTAGTGACAAGTAAGACACAGTCTAATAAACAGAGTGAGATGGGAATACTCTCTACGAAATTCTCAACTTAAGATATTCAATAATAATGTGTGGATATTTGGATATGATAACAATATGTAATTTCATTAAATTGGTGACTAATTATCGTGAAAAATTTGGAATATTATCGCACGTGTGCTGTAAAGTAAACTGTTATATATCCAAATTTGCGTTAAAAAGAGGTTACTTTTCGTTATGGAATTACGCAATAGTTATTTGAATTTAGGGCGCATTCTTCTTCATTATAATACGGGGTCTACCATTTAATATTTGCTGAAATGGATACTGAGAACATTGAAAGGGAACGTTACATTGGCAATGAAAAATATGATCAAATTAAACTATTGTAGATTACTACTGCGTTTTACTTTTATTAAAATATTATTAAATACATTACAAATTCAAAGGTTTACTATTTTTAAACATTTGTCGAGTTAAATACTTTTTGTTTATTTTTTAAATTATTTAGAAAAATATTAATCATTGCTGTAGTATTACAAAAATACCAATAACGTAAATGCAGTAATACCAAATCATAGCAATTTAAAAATACCTAATTGTTTATTTGTTCAAGACCCAATAGAATTGTTTACAAACCTTGAGCTAATCTAGGGATTCCAATAAATGGTCGTTGATTCTGATAAAACTTAGGCGGAAATATGTATTTTAAAACCATTTTATGATCATGAGGGTGAAGGTGAATGATAATTTAATTGAATAAAATTAAATTTAATTACTGTTATTACAAAATAGTTTTAATATATGTAAATTGTAAAATAACATTATTAAATTTTGTAAAATTATTTGACAACACATTGATTTATAAAGTGCGAAAGTAGTTAATCTTAAAAATTATAAAATAATTAACCCTTTTTCGAATGGAAAATAATAGTTTTTTATACAACAAGGCCGATAAGATAAGTCATTATTGAACACAAGGGTTCTTTTAAGCTACGAGCGTAATGAGTGCCTTAAAGAAGGCCCGAGTGTTTATTAATGCTTTTCGACCGTGTTTTTACAAAGTTTTATGCAATTTTAAATAAATTTACACAAAAATAAAAAATAATAGTTTTATTAATAAGTTGGTTAAGTGGCTCTAGATTAAAAATTTAAAATAATTTGCATCCCTCTCTTACTTACAGCCACAAGACGTAGTTCGAAAGTTTCCGATAGATGGTTTAATTAGAAAAAAATCGTAAATACTGGCAAATCACAGGTAAGCCACGTCCATCGAAACTGACGACCATATAAATTTGATGGATTTTTTTCACGGAGGTCACACTTTAATAATAAAAAAAACACTAGTGCTTTAAAGAATTCTTTATAGCACTTGTGCTATCATATAATGACGACTTTAACATAACAAATTTAAGAGTCTGTCGGGGCCTGTTAGTCCTTGTGGTCCGCCAGGATGTCTCAGACTTCGAGCTAAATTATTAAGCGGGAAAACCGCGTGGCCAGTTTTCTACGTAGTAG
>JXOV01007587.1:41741-78831 GCA_001014945.1 Clogmia albipunctata | reverse complement strand
ATTTTTTCAAATAGCCTTAAAATGTTTTTTTATACGATAAGGTCGCAAATCGAGGTGTTATTAAACACAAGTGTTTTATAGAATACACATGTGGGACAATGTTTTTTTTAAACAAAAAATATTTTCATAAAAACTTCAAAATTAGATTTTTTAAAAATAATTTAATTAAATTTTATAATAATTCAAGTATATTTCTATATTTCAATTATATTTATATACAAAACCATTAACTAATTTAATTGCCTAAAAAATCAAAATATGAAATTAACACAAATATTTAAAAAATGATGTTCTTGTTTTCTCTTAAATATCAAAATATGAACATGAAATCTCTTATTGAAAAATTTAATTGTATAATGTTTGCTTAATTTTTTTTTATACAATTCTATTTAGAAATGTGTACATTTTAGTATTCAATGTTTCTATAATTTAATCCTATTCAATTATGTATTATTCAATACCCGCAGCTAATCACAAGTCATGGTATTTAAATTCCAACTAAAAATTTTAATTTTTGGTCTTAGTAAGAAGGGAAATATATTTTGGCATTTTTCATGCTTTTCAATAAAGTAGACTATGATTAATGAATCAATTTAAATTTTTTCACATTAAAAGTTTTTCTTTCCCGAAAAATATTGTGATCATTTATCACATTTACTATCATTTTTGAAATATTCTTAATGTTTAATTCTTAATCAAGTAATTAAATTAAAATTTCCACAATTTAGTCAAGTCCCCTTCCAGTTACTTCCTTATTTATTAAGACATAATTGGAATTCCAAATAAATATTTAATAATGTTATTTCTATTCTTGTTTCAGGCACAGCAGACGTTGTCTTTGGACGACGAATTGATGCGGTTAAGGCAATGAAGGAATACAACGGCGTTCCCCTCGACGGACGACCGATGAACATCCAGCTGGCCACCTCAGATTTACCCCCGCCCAAGAGCAGACTGTCCGGAGGCAGCAACAGCGGCGGAGGAGGTGGGGGATTCGGAGGCAACAGAAGGCCTCTCGCACCCAGGAGAAATACACAAAGAGGAGGTGAGTTATTTATTCGATAGAATTTTTATTTTACGGCAAATTTAATTAATTATTTAGATTCATTTTGGATTTCCCAATTATATCATTATGTTAAAGATTACGGTTGTTAAATGTTTTATTGAAAATTAGTTATTTGAATCAAGATCAAACTCAATTCTAAATTAAAATAATTATTATGGTAACGTATATGGTATTGAATTGATTATTTTATTTCAAATAGAAAATGAATTTAATTTCTAATAACATCATACCAATTTGTCGATTGTTCTTAGCGTTCTGTCCATTCGGGAAAAGCCTTATTTTTAATCACGTTTGGTATTTTTTTGTACCATTCAATTTAACAAGGATTTGGTTCTTTATTCCTTTTACTAATAACGTTTTTCTTAATTCTTATAGGCAAACCGGGAGGTGGTCCCCGAAGAGGAGGTGGCGGCGGCGGTGCCAGTGGTGGAAGTAGTCGCAGACCACCCACGAAAACAGCAGAAGAACTGGACGCGGAGTTGGATGCGTACGTGAAGGACATGAAATAGATTTATAATTGTTAGAGATTAAGCCACAGATCCCTCCCCCGTCTAATTGTGATCCTTGAAACCGATTATTTGGTTAGGAATAAGGATTATCTCAATCTAAAAATACTATTGAGAGTATTTTGCATTGACGTAGATGTTTAAGAAATTGATTGTACAATTAATAATAAATTAAGGATAGATAATATTATATCATGGTTTTTTACTTTTGTTTTGATATTCTCAATTTCAGATCGTTTTGATTTTCAGCTCTTGTATTTTTTTTTTGTAAAGGTTTATAATTATTTTTGTTGTGCTGACCCGGGACGGATTGTTTACCCATCATTTCAAGAAATACATGAAGAAATCTGAGGTTAAAAATAGACTACTAGAATATATACAGTCAGTAGTCCTTAAAAGAACCTGCGAGAGTATTCTAATTGACTGTCGAAGAGAGGAAGATGAGAGATGGATGGACGAAGAATTGTCAGCTATAATGGAACGAATGGAAACAAATCCAGACGGAACCGAAACAGAGTGAGCGGAATAAGAGCAGGATTGAATTTATGAAAATGTAAACTTAATTAAATAAATATCTTATTTAGGTATTGATTATTTTCAGATATTTAATTTGTTACAAGGCCTAAAATATTCATAAATTAAGGTGTTTTTTTCTACCAAGAATTTTTTATTAAGTTCAGGTAAATTTTAGAAGTATTAACAAATTCTTGTAATATACTCGTATATTGTTCCACATGAAACTTTGCACTTGTAGCTCAAACACTATATAGTTTATTTATGCTTGAAGTCAAATTCGAACATTCTTTGATCGCGTCGCGCAACAAACCCAACTGATCGGGCGATCGCTTGGCGATAAAAACAAAACAACGGATCAAATGTTTACAAGTTCCTGTGCTGCAGATTTTTACCATTATTTAAACTGATAACTTTGTTTATGTCTGCAGCAACGGAATTCAATATTCATTTTCTCCGTTTTGCCCTATTCTGCTTCTGGACCAAAAGGTAAAATCATTGAGAAACTGACCTTCAAATAAGTTTTATAAATACGAAACATATTGTAATCTAGAAATGTTAAATTAGTCCAGTATTGGATACAAAATTTAAATATTTTAAGGAGTTTAGAATTTTTAAGGCGCATGCCGTCGTGCAGCATATGCTTGAAGCTTACTGTGAAGCCTTAGATTACTTGTGATTAGATGTCTGAATTAATGCAAGACAACTGTACTGTAAGCTAGTGTATTTATCCCAATGTAACGAGTGTCTTATTTGGGGTGATTCTCGGTTTAGAAACTACCCTGACTAAATTAAAAACTAATTTAATGTATTATGATGTCCTATGTTCAGATTGCTTCAAAATTGCAGTTAGGTCAGTCAATTTACTTTGTTGACACTTTTTACCCGAAAATTTTCTTTAAAAAATCCTGACATGGTATAATCACTCACTTAAAAATATTATCCAAAATAAACACAATTTTTGGACGAATCTGGTATGTGGCGCAGAAGGTACAATCATGAGCTGTACTACCAACTAACTGTACAAATACCCAAATATCGTCACAGAATTTCGAGTGCAAAGACTCCAATATGTAGGGCACATTGTCCGGGCTTCAACACCCCAAGAATGGTCTGACCCGGATGGAAGGAGAAAATCCGGAAAGCCACGAAAGCGCTGGAAGGATTGCCGTCGACATAATAGAGATCAGGGAAAAGCTGCGTATGTCGATTTCTTCACATCCGGGAATACGGATTCATTTTAAAATATAAAATCTTGTTAAAAAGCCTTCATTAAACAATCAAATATAAAAACAGGTCCAATGTTGTTCATAAAAATATAATAATTCCGCCTTGACCGATCTAGTTATCAAGTGAAACTTTCGTTCTTAATTGGTTTTAATCGGTGGTTTTGTGAAAAATCCGTATACTTTTTTTGAGGATGTTCCACGGATGCAAACATCCAACACATCATTCCCAGGAAAGACTGACTGATCTACTGAGATTAAAATCAATTGTCTATGTACCTATATAAAGTGTTAATAATTAATATTTAATGATCCGAGGACTCACTTTGTTGTTTTGAATTACAAATGTGCTGCATTTATCATCATAAAAGTTCACTTTTGCAAAAGGAACCAAAGCCCACTAAAACTTTCCAAAATAAAATCTTCTATTTAACGCTACATACCGGAGAACAACACTTTAAATGTGTACTAAAAAAAAATGAATCGGTAAAAAGCAACGGCATTCAAATTCAAATATTTCCGTTAACCACCAGTTTACCATGTGAAAGTCGACACAAATTTAAAACCACAAACTTACAAATGTTCGGAAACAACTTTTTCAAATTTGAAATTCCCGTTTGTGCAATTTGTGCACATGACAAGCATATTAATAGCTGATTGCGCAGTGCATTGCAAAAAATCAAAACATTGTGTTTGTGTGTTTTAGATTTGTTATTTTTTAATTTTCTTAAAAATGCTGAATAACATGCTTGATTTCGAATCGTCTCCTGTTTTGGAGATATCTGGCGAATCGAATACGGGCAAAACTCTTCTGCAAATGGAGTTAATAACGGAGATATTGATGCCGGAAAAATATGGCGGGAAAAACTGGGAGGTGATCTTCATTGACACAAAAACCAATTTAAATTACAATAAACTACAGAGAATGATGATGTGGATGAAAAATAAGATTCGGGTAAACAGTTCAAACAAATCAGAGGAGGAAATAGAAAAGATCACCGAAGAGGTTCTAGGAAAACTGACAATTTTAAATTGCTGTGAGAGCGAACAGTTCTTTTACCTCCCGCATTCGCTGAAAATGGAACTGGAAGAGCAGGGTAATCGGAGGCGAGTAATTGTTCTTGATAACCTGACCACATTTTATTGGCATTACTGTGCCAGTGAAGATAAAACGAGGATGATAACTTTTATGAAAAACGTGTTTGTCCAATTTCTCGAGGTCTGCAATGCATCCCCTGGACAGAACAAATTTATCTTTGCTAGGTCAGCGCATTGTGACACTTTTATCGATAAGACCCATATCAAGCAGAGAGTTTACTTGAAAAGGGAGATGGTTGATAAATTTAATGTCTTTTCTTGCACTTTTTCTCGAGATTTAAAATTGATTGCAAAAAAGTATTGCATTAAAGATTCTGGGTTCGTTTGTCTGGGTTGAGGTCTACAGTTGATGGAGATTTGTGGGAGATGATTTATGAGATTTGATTTATTTTTAATCGGTAAGAATTGATTTTTTTATTGAGACTATGATTTTCGACCCCATGGACTTTTCCTTTTAATTTTAGATTATGATGGCCACGAAGGGGGTACCATGCCTCTGTTCCGGTTCCATCTCAGCCTCATTAGTTGGGTAAACAGAGATTAAGTGGAAAGACGGTTTTTTTGGGGCAAAGAAGCAAAGGTAAATTTAATCTTTATTTTGGAATTAGTTGGAACTATATTGAATTTGTGAATAAGTGCTGAATTGCCATGTGAATTTTGCACGAGATCTAATCGTGAGCGCGGTTAAACTCGTGGCTGGATACAGTGGCCGCCGTGGACTGCTTTTATCGACTGGAAGGTGGACGTCATCGGCGGTGTGGCGTGTGATAAAGTGATAAGTGAGATAATCATATTCGGATTTTTGCCAATTTTTTTTTATTTTTGGAAATTTTTGGGCATTATTTTGAGGGAAGGTCAACATCCTCTTGATATTGGATTATTAATAGGTGTCTGGTACTATTCCAGCCAGACGGCTCGCACTTTACACCGGCTACAAATGCACGTGGACTCGTCCCCGTCACCATCATTGCCAAAAAATGATGCAATCCAGACCATCCATATCACCAGCTCTCTCAATCCAAGGTTTTTTATCTTTGATTAGGGCTTTCTATCAAATTTATAGCCGGAAATCTTGTATTCAAATCGAACTTTGATATGGATTCAATTATTGGCAATGACTGGCGAATTCTCAAGATTCTATAGGCCTAGTTTTCAAAATTCAAATCCTTATCTCTTTGGAAGAGATATCATTTAGATATTTCTGGAATTTTTAAAATTTTAATTGGTTAATTACCTAACATTTCCAGAAACACATTCATAACTTAAAAGCTAATTTAAATATTTAAGTTTTAAAATATCCTTTTGAAGGTCCTTCTTTCATATCAATTATGTGCTAATTTATATTTCAGTCTCCTGATTAAATTCCCCTATAACAACAATTAGTAACTAACTGATATCAATAACATTGTTTTGCCTTAGATCTTTCATAGCAAGGGTTTTAACAGAAAATTTATTTAATATATTAGTACATAAAACAATTCACCATTATCGTGAAATCATATTTTAAAATAATCAATTTCCCTTTTAATTCCTGTTAGGAATATGGGAAGTCTTAACTAAAGCATTTTGACTTATCATGACTATTTGTTTTCAGTGTATTATTATATTATTAATCATCTAACAGTACCTGATTCAGCTGAAAAAGGATCCAGTCAATCCTCTCGCATAAGGCTCAAACACATGGTCTCTGAAAAGGGAATTATGTACTTTACCACTTGGCCATGAGGCGGTTAAAAATCATAATACTAATACTAATAATAGTAAGTACTATAAAAGAATTCGAGAAATTTGCCTTTTTAAAGAACTAATCCCAAGGTTTGCAAAATCTAAATTTCCTTAATCTTTGTTTTGATATATAAAGGAAATGTCTGCACTTTATCTCTGATGAAGATAAATTTTTGGTAATATATTTTATCTGGAATATTATCATAGACTGTTTTTATAATTGTTATCTAATTAAAAATACACCCAATATAATTTAAATAGTACCTACACCTTTATAACAAATAATCCATTCAATTTTGTTCTTCAAATTTACTGATAGTTAAAATTTTAATTTATCAAATAATAGTGAATGATATTTAATAATTTATAATAAATAATAATTTTAAAAAATCCAAGAAAGGTTTTTAATAACAAAAAGGTTAATTGAAGAATTTATTTATATTAACTCATTCAATTTTAGGAGCACATTTATTTATTTTTAATGACTGACCTAAAGATACTCCATCATATCTCTGCTCTACAGTGTGATCCTTGTAGGAAATCCAAAACTTTACCTTCAGGGTTTGGAGTTGCACCGCAGTTGGGTATATTGCCCTTGATGTTTCAATCTCTGCGAAATTATTGCAACGCAACGCTCCGTCTCCACAGAACCTGCATTCTCCTTCTTCGATGATTCCTAGCTGTCGCAGGCGCTGGCCAAGTTTGTAAGGCTCTGTCAAGAAGCCTGGGAAAATCCTGACTTTGTCCCTATTGAGGAGCATAAGCTACGAAATTCTATTGCAGTTGAAATCTTCCATTGTCGTTTTCGACTGCATTAGGTCTGGTAATTTTGCCCATTCTCTGCTCATTTTAGCTTTATCCCTTCTACAACTTTCTTTGTGGGTGACTGATCGCAGAAAGTCTCTGGTTCTGTCAGTGGCATTTCTCCTCCTTGAACGTTCTATATAAACAAAATGCCAGATTTATTTTTCATAGCTTTTTCCAATGTTACCTAAAACTAATCTTTTTAATGATTGACCTAAGATTCGAATTTGGTGAAAAAAGTAAATTAATATCATAGAAAATAGTCCTAAATAAATAGTTCTTTATGCTACAAGATTAAGGGGTTGATGTCAGTTCTTTAATGCAAAAACATGTGTAAAAAATAGTTTTTATTTAAAGTTTCCTTGTCACATTACAAAACTGAAATTAATAAAAAAAAGTTTACTTTTCGATATGGGATTGCAAAAATTAATATAGATCGATTTCGTAAAAAAATAATGTTTTTGCTTAAATAGCCTTATTCTAACGAAATCGCTATCTTCTACTTTTCCTAATCTTTATACCAATCAATTGATTTCCTTCCTGAAAAATTCAGTCCCTTTGGTTCCAAGTCCTGAATTGGTCCAATTTCTGACTTCGTCGCGTTTACGGTAGTGCTGGTTGTTGTATTGATATGAATGGTAAAAATCTCAAAAATAACAATAACTTTCACCCTTTTCTCTTGAATATTGTTTAAAATTACTTCATATTTCAAAATAATATTAATTTTAAGGATATTTTTTATTAAAATTCTATGATATTTTAAGAGTTTTCTTAAATATCGTTAAATTCAATCAATTTCGGTAATTAAATCAACTGTAAAGCAAGATAGTGGAAACATATCACCAAATATATATATTAAACAATACATAACCAACTATTTCAGTTTAAAAAAATCACCAAAAACGAACCGTTTTTACCGCATTGGGAGAAAATAATTGACCTGTCGTAAAAGGATGAAACGATATTGCTGTATGGGAAAATTCGCATGCCGTTTTTAATTATTTGCAATAAACCTAGTCTTTTGTTTTATAGTGCAGACGAAGGCCAATGATAAGATCTTTCTTTGTCCCAAAAAAATTGAGATCAGATTGATACACTCCGAGATATTATCGTAAAAGGATGAAACGCAGTGTATATCAAAGATAAAAATAACTTATTTTATTAGTTTCTACCTGAAATATTTTATTTACCTCAAATCAATCATTTATTTTTGTGTATTATCAAACCTTGCAAGGTTTGTTGGTCATTGACAGTATTAGTCATCTTGTTGATAGTAAAAATATCTTTGTTTTGATTTTATGGGTCTTATCATCAGAGACAGACAGATAAATTATATTAATTACACATTAATTGTCTAAAAATATAGGCAATTACAGTTGTTTCCATTACAATTTCAATGAATTGAAATTGAAATTGAAAAATGGCTCAAATTTATTTAGAGAGTTGCTTGAATGTCGTTCACTGTAAAATATTTTTTATGTTAATAATTTTGTTTAATTATTTTAAAAATATAATTTAAATGTTTACAAAATTTGCAGACTATTGTTTAAAAATATTTTGAAAAGATTGAATAATATTTGTGTTATGGTTTATTTTTTTCTAAAAATAAGTTTCTTTCCATCATAAATAGTTTCTTATCATTGTAAATTATCACTTTGTGTATAAATTAACAACTCTTGGGTAATAAAACAGATTCCTTCAGTTGTGCGAGAAGAAAAAACATATTGAGCAAGGTTGAGGGAGTATATTTTTAAAAACAATAAAGATGTGTCTTGGAAGAATAATATTTACCTCAACAATGTTATCTTTATTGGCTTAATCGTAGCCAAATACCGAAAGTAAACGGAAAAATGGTTGGCCCATTGTAAATCTTTCAGATAAAAATTGGTAGACAAATTTGGCAAAGAAGTAAACAAGAAGATTAAAAATGGATACAATTGGCCAAAATTTAAATTCGATTGCAAAATGTGTGTTTTTTTCTTATTATTCTGTGGACAAGGTTAATTTGGAAACGTGTGTTTGGCTTGGATCATGTGAAGTCCAAAGTGTTTAAAGTGTGTCGTGTTAACAAGGAACAATGCACAAATGGTGTTAATTAATGATATGGCGAGTAAAATCCTTATCAATAGACCAACCAGAACTCTGTAAATAGAAACCGGTTCGGGGCGGTTCTCCAGCCGTCGTTCATCGGCCACATTATCACCCCGCCAGCACCCAGTTTATTATCATTCTCGGATCTCCTCACCATATACAACACACAGCCTAATACCATTTTATCAGTAGGAGAGAATGCTTGACCAAACAAAAGATGACTAGTAAAGTACTTATTTTATTCACAAACACAGTTCTAGTATTCACTACAGACGAGTAGTATTTATTTCAACCAACTTTGTATATATTACTCGTAGACAATAAATTCCATCAAGGTTTTTAATTAAATTTTAGATTTAAAAACAATACAATTTATAGGAATAATTTTAAAAATGTTGATATGAAGCTAACTTAAGATAGAACTAACAAAACAACAAATTAGTATCAGTATAGGCTTATGGGCCTATGCGGCCCTTTGCCTGTGGGATCATGTCCCTCCATTTATTTCTGTTGATGGCCGCTTCTTTCCAATTGTGCACAATTGTGCAACAAATAAATAGTTATTTTATCCGCTGTCTAGTGGACTGCCTCTTCGGAGGTCGTGGGATCGAATCGAATGTTGAAAGGAAGAAAAAGTATCATTAATAGAAAGAACTAACTGCGTTGCAATTTAACCCTAATGGTACTCGTAAATAAAATTAATGGATATGATTTACAAAATACTATCAATTTCAAAGTAATACTTGTTCCGTAACAATGTGATTGAAAATCTTATGTAAATACTTAAAAGTATCAATTCTTTATTGTTTAATAACTCCATACATGCAAGCAAAATACGTCATATTTATTTTTCAATGCGAAAATTATAATTTTTTAATTGACATAGTTTAATAAATCCAAATATAATATTTTTATTAGAACTCATTAAGTCCTTTAACGTGAATTGTATAAAAAAACTATATTTTACAATGCGTTGCCAATCAAAATGATCATGTATGAATTTGGAGAATGGAGAAAGGTGTTGTGCTTTTTCTTTATTATTAAAGTATGACCGCCGTGAAAGAAATCCAACAAATTTAATGGTAGTCGGCTTCGCTGTGTATGATTTAACGGTATCTGTGAATGATTTCTCAACTAAACGTATTATTTAATCTAAATATAACGTATTAATTGAAGGAGCACGGTGATATTTCCATTCTTTATCTTAATTTATTTTGAAAAAAATGCATAAAATTTTGTATAAAACACGGTTGATAAGCATTATTATTATACACACGGACCTTTTATAAAGCCCTCGCTACGCGATAATGCCTTATCTTATCAACCTAATTGTGTAAGTAACTATTATACAACTGGGTCGATAAGATAAGGAATTATTAAACACACGGGTTTTTAAAGTCACGAGTGTGGTGAGTGCTCGATTGTTTAATAATGCTTATCAACCGTGTTTTATACAAAATCTTATGCTTTTTTAAACAAATTTTTGGAATTTCTGTAGAAATATATGTTGCTCTTTTCCACACCAATAAAAAATAAACATTTCTTGTTGTTTACTTCCTTTACATTGCATAGATTCAACGGCTCCCCGAAATGACTAAGTTGCTTTTTAGAACTGATCGCAATTGCATCAAATTTAGGAAATTTATTAAATGAAAATACGTAGTTAATTTGATTTTACAATAGTAAAGTTTTTGAGCAATACGAAAGTGGTGAAGATAAGGAAGTCCACGAAGAACCATTTCATATCAAAAAAGAGTTAATAAAAGCTCCATAATTGTTATCAAAATTTTTATACTTACATTACATACACAATTTATTTTTAATTATCTCTATTTTTGTTTCTACCAAAACAGGATATTTTTTAAATGGCGCTAAAATATAATGGACTGGACATGTTTACAACCCGTCTAGGTGTTTTTAATTGACTACTAATTCACGGAAAAACAAATAGTCACGAGAAGTCTAAAAACCCCTTTGGTTGAGATTGAGATTACCCCAAGTTCCTTATAGAAATGTAAAGGGGATTTTTTTTTATAAAAAAAGCTAATTATTATAATTTCAAAAATAGTCTTTTGTCTTAAATATTAAATGTTCATTAAACCCATAACAAGTTTGAACACTACCATATTTTAATTTTTAAATATAATTTATAAATCCTAAATTTAAATATGATTAAAATAATTTAAATAGATATTAACAAGCTGTTCGATTTCAGATAAGCCCTGATAAAGCATATCTATTTAGCACTATACAGGGTTGATTAATCACTTGGCTGAATGAAAATTAGACTCGGAGCGTTTTTTGCACTGAACCGGATCATGTGAAATGGAGTGGCGCGTTGATAAGGGAGGAAACCGGTTCTCGATTGGTCGATTTACGACTGTCAATCACAAATGAAATGCAATAGAAAGCCATTGACAACAGAAATCAGTTTGGTCTGGTTTTGAATGTTGAGATTCAATTAGAATCTCTCTATGATTTGGTCCATATGAAAACAATAAATCAATACATTTTGTTTGTTTCCTAATCACAATCTATTATATTTACTTTGTCTGACCTTAAGAAAATATTCCAAAGTACGATAACGACCTAAAATTGTGTTTTGGACTTGTATAAATATAACCAATTCACAATATTTGGAATTGTTCCTTATCGTAGGTTAGTTATTCACCGAAATACGTTAATTCGTCTTTAAACAAACACGTTCTGTTATTTTGATTCATTCAAAATATTTTCCTATAGTATTTAAAATCTTCCAGAGCGCCCCCATTTTATTTATAGCTGTGTAAATTTGCTTGGGATTTAGTTTCCAAATATTATTTGGAAATTGCATGCGTCAGTATGGTAAATCAAGGGTGGTATTTTACAACAAGTGTCTAATTGGGATAATTAACGAATATTCCTCTCGTTAATTGTGTGCAAATATTGCTTAATAAATATAGAAATATAATATTATATCTTAATTTAATTCAAAGTATATTTTCTATTTCCATACTTTGATAAAAAGAATAATTTTTATTTAAAATTGATATAATTTTCTATTTTATTTAAAAATATATTCTAAAATTTAAAGGAGTAGCAAATACCCATTTACTGACCCTTTACTGATAGAACATTCCTGAAACACGGTTAGATGGATGCCTAAATGTAGTGACAACTTATTTTATAAAAAAAGAGCTAATTTTGTGAAAGATAAGTTTTCTTTTTATAAAATATATTTTATTTATTTAATAACTAAAACCCTTCTCATAGTCGAAGTGGTGTCGATTACCTTCTCGTAGCTCATGGGTACTATTCCTGACCGGGTAGTATTGACTGAATCTGTTTACAACCGGTCTAGGTGCTATTAATTGACCAGTAATACACTGAAAACAAATAGTCCAAAAATGTCCAAGCCCGTTGATTGCGGTTGAGAAACCCCATGCTCCTTACAGGGGGCCGTTTTAGTAAATTCTCTGTTTCCTATTCCTCGAGTCTACAACATATACATACGCAGTAAACTGTATATTTTGCTTTACATAAATTGAAAATTTAAGTCTTTTAATCATGTTGATATATTATTTTGTTGTAAAATTTAGTATACAAGTGACAAGAAATGTATTTTAAAATTTGCATTGGCCATTCATATTTCACCTCATATTTTATTAATTGCTTAGTTTTTCCCAGTGAAAATAATAAGAATGTTTTCGAATTATATCTATCATTGGTTTGTATTACCAAAAGTAAAATAATATAGCCTAAAAATAAAGATATCTTTGAAACGGGCTGCAAGAATTGATAGGGAAATTAATTATTTATTATAATAACCAAAACTAAAAAAAAACTTTTTAAAAATTCCAAATTTTTTCCACGGATTTCATAAGATTTTTCTTATTGATTATATTTAAATATTCATTTCGTGGAAACAAAATATACCAAATTGTTCAAATTTTAATTTTTTTAAAATATTAATTTAGATAATTCTTTGTTTGAAGATATATGCAAAGAAATATCATTCAATATCTCTAATGAAATACCCCTATCTCAAACAAACCAATTGTCTTTAGATCATATGATTTGCTTAAAGGCACTTTTGTTCAAATACAAATAGTTGCTAACCAATTTCATCTTTATCAAGAAAAGACGATTGTGAACTGGTTTGATCCCGTTTTCCATATTTATCAACCGTATTTGAGATTCCAGAGGAATTGTTCTCAATTCGGTTGTATTTCTTATTTTAATTGATTTATTAACTTATTTATCAATCGAATGCCATTTCCGTAAGCGATGACTATTGATCGGTTCTTTTGGTGCCTTCATTAAAACCGTAAACAAGTTGTTTACCTGTAAGTTGCAGCGAAAAAACTGTGTCAAAATTCCGAGAACGATAACTAATTGGCTGTCTCCTTGACTGCCTAAAAACGCTGTCCAAATATTTGTCGTAGGTCCAGGGCGATATTCCTAAGACAACAAGTAAATTGTTAATCTTTTCATGGACGAACCATTATCAATTTAACATAGGTCTACAAACTATTTCTGCCTTGAATTAGTTTACAAAAACACACATACACTCCCTCTATCAAACAATAAAACAATTAGGGTTTAGATACACATCCCTGTCCAACACCACGTAGGTCTGGTTATTTTTAGTCCAAATTGAGTAACACTGTAAATAGAAAATTTGTTTATTGAGTTCACTCCATTTTTTGGAGAGAAAATGTCTCCAGTCACGTCTATCAATTTCTCATTTAATTCCTATTTTTTTTAATAAGAAAATATTATTTGTATTTTTATTTGAATGCTCTCCCCATTGGCCTAATTGCTGGTATTTTAGTACAGTCTGTCGTAATTGATTGTGGGATCATGGATGTTTGCTTATTAATTTATTGCTGGAGAAGTGGATCCAGTTTGAGTCGGTTTTGGCGGTGCGAATTCCGCATCAACTGGATTTTGTTTACTTTTGCGCTCGAGTAAGTTGTTAATTCAAGGTGCAGAATTTGTCATCGTTACATTAATCATTTGGTAATGAGACTGATATATCGCAATTCATATTTCTCATCTTGAAATGTTGATTACAGAAGATGGTTTTAAGATTGCATTTTTCAATGAACATCTAACAATCAATGTTATAAATATTGTAATCTTTAATTTTTTTACTTTAAAATATTAAGAATTATTTTTTTCAATTTCATAATATTATTTTACGCTCCAGGGGCTGTATTGTGTAAATTTTTTTCTCTCTTCTCATTTGGTGTTTTCTTACTAAAATTAACCATGGCCCAATTTTAGTTCGAAAATACCAAACGAGGAGAGAGAAAGTTACACAATACACCCCCAGTACGAAAATGAAATTCATAATTTGTGAACAAATTGTTATTATTTAAAAGCAGTTGTTTTTACAAAAAGGTGAATTTTTAGGTCCTAAATCGACTTAAAATTAAATATTTCTTATTTTACTCTTAAGTACATGTTCAAGAAGATTGCTAGGGTGTTAAATCGGTTGTTTTTTATTCCAAAAAAACACTTACTTTTGGGACGACCTTTGAGCACATTCCTCTTATTAAAATGGGTGATTTAAATCCTTATAATACAATAACTATTATACGAATACGTTAGAGAACTTAAAAATTTTCCCTTTCAATTCCTGTAAGGAACATAGGGGGTCTCAAACCAACGGCGTTTCAACATTTCAGTGACTACTTTGTTTTCGGTGTATTATTAGTCAATTAATAGCACCTAGACCAGTTGAAAAAGGACCCAGGCAATCCTACTAACCCAGGGATGGAACCCATGACCTCTGAAGAGGCAGCCGAATGCGTTACTACATCGCTATGAGGCCGGAAGAGAACTTATCACTCATTTAATTTTTTTTATTAACTCAGATCCAATCATTAAAATATTCCAAAATGTTCTTTAAAATTACTATATTTATTTTATAGTACATTTTTAAGAAGATTGCTCGTGTGTCCTTATTTTTAGTCCTTTATTTTTAAACACGGTAAAGATAAACTACTTCCATTTAGCTCGATCTTATAAAGTAATGCCGCTTATAAAATTGGGTGACTTTACATAATTATTACACGATAATTATTACTTGAAACTTAAAGAAACGTACTATATTACCTATCACATCATAATTTTCTTATTTTAATATATATACTATTTTTTAAAATATAGTTTTAAAATTGATATTTAACAAATTGATGATTTAAAACACATAAAAATTACAATAAGCTTAGTTTTTATATAGGAATAATTTAATTCTTAAAATTTTAAATAATTTAGAACAAGTTAGACTAAATCCGCAGCCTGGTTCAACCTCCATGAAGCTCAGTCACACGAATTTCTGGGTGTTGATGAATTCTATTATCACCCACATAATGGGATCGTCGATAATGATAACTGTGTGGCCGTGTCTCTGACGTAGGTCGTGCAGTATTAAAAAATTGTCAGACACCTTTTGAAGAGTTAATTTTTATTATTTTTTGTTTTGTATTGGGGAAATATTTTCCAGACTAGACTTCATTAAGTCCGGTATTTTATTTTATCAGTCTGGTCCTTGAACAATTCGTTTATTATTAGACAAGGCACGGTCTGGAATATTATCTGATAATAACCGCTTTCCCGGCATCGAATTGATTGATCATGTTACCGTCGACTGATTGACCATCTGAGACAATTGTGGAGAATTTCCGCCGCCGTCGTCGGTCTGGTGACGACAATTTGGACCCCAATATTGTAGTCAAAAAGTCAAACACGTAAATTTCTCGTTAGCAGTGACAGAGAGAGATAAGTGCAAATCAGTCCAGTCATTATTGCTAATTTCCAAAGACCTTTAATTTGGCGTATTATGACGCGAGAAAAATAATGTTATTTTGTCCAAAAAATATTCCATTCACCATTTCCACGTCCTGTTAATGAGTTTAGTACTCGTACTTGTTTAGACTAGTAGAACTTAAACTATTCAATCAGTTTTCAATAACAAATTAGTCATTTTACTTCAAGTCCACTTCTAGAATTGGAACACAATTAATTGATTGATTAGTAGAACTTTTACTAGCGATTTCTAATCATTTGATAACAATATCAAAGTCTTTGTTTTTAAAAAAATAAAGCCAAAAAACAATTTTTTTTATTCATTTTTGAAGGTGGACTTTGCTTAACTAATTTCAAAATATGTTTTTTGTCATATTAGAGATTTCTTTGTATAAAAATTTACGGTTTCATAGGCTCAAAGATAATGTTTCATATTTCCAATTGGAATGAATTGCTTCATATACTTCGCTGTGTGCTGGAACTATCTTAAATTATTCAAAAGCATTAGGCATTGACGGTCATTTAAGACTGGAGAATACTAGCCAGTTCCAGATGTATTTATTACTTATTAAGGAAATAATAATAAAAGTCCCGTATCGTATGAAAACTGCGGGCAAATTTTGATCAAAAATTTTGGCCAATTGCTTTTGAAAATGAAATCCAGATTTATTTTAATTGCTCGTAACCAACAGTTAGCGGTTCTTTGTCTCAATTATCAACTGAAACAAACCCCAATCAAACTAATTAATAAAACAAATTGATGTTTCTTGTTTTAATTAAAAATTATCTTTTGGATTGAAATTTGAATTAAACATAAATCCAGTTTTTGCAATTCCATATCATAAGGTTTTATAATGTTTTACTTTTTCGCCATAAACTGATGATTCTATATAGACCCTATTCATCGACAGGTTTTTTGCCACCGAAACAGAATATTCATACTACAAAGAAGATCATCCCTTTCACAACTTTTTTCTGTATCCATTCATTGAATAGCAGCAGATTACTAATACTGGCGCTAGTAATTTCAGAACCGGACCGGTTTTTTAGCTAAAAAATACTCTTAAATGGACCGGTTTTTAAATCTCCGGAGTTTAGTTGGACCGGTTTTTTGAGCGGCGGAGTGGACCGAAAAAAACGTGCAAGCAACAAAACGATTATCGAGAGAATAACTCTGGAGAATCTGGATCAAATAAAATAGTGACTGCACTGCTTTATTCTCTCCTCTCTTCGCTCCGACACTACACACTCTTTTTTGCCAAAGCCATTTCGGACCGAAAAAGGTGACTACTCCACTCCGACGGTCCAAAGAAAATCGGTTTTTTGGTGTATTTTGTGGACCGGTACACTCTACTACGGTCCACCAAAACGGAGTGGACCGATTTTTTGTGTCGGAGTTGACATCACTAACTGGCGCCTCTCAATAATTCAAACCTCTCCTGAGTTCCCTACCAACTCACTAGATATTTCGAACTAATTTCATAAAATTTTGTGCTCTCGATAATTCGAACGAAAAAATCTCTGCTAATTACCAAAACCACGCGGTAATTCGAACTCATTGGCGTTTAACACTCGATAGTTTGAAATATTTTAAGGTCCCTTTGTAAGTTCAAATTAATAAGAGACGACTGTATCATAGAAAGATCCGGTTTATCTTTCTGATTTTGCACACTCCATGCAAGCATTGAAAATCGGTCTGATTCGAACAAATAATATTGACGACACTAGTTGTTTGAGAGTTGCGGCCGGTGATATTATGTTTTGGTTAATGTATTTTAAACAAATATTAATCACTAAGTTGTTAAGGGAAAATTAAATTCGAAAGAAAAAACACTTACGCTTTAGCCACTGCGTCACCCCGACCAAAATTTAAGATTACTTTATTTTTTGCTTAGGCTGAGATTACGTCAAATACTTTTTATTGCAGTGATTAGTGTATTTTGAAAAAGAATTCAAAATATTTGTTCCTGCTTGTGTGTAAAGTTCAGTTTTTAATTTGGAAACGTTTTAAAATCAGCTGACTTTCCTTATATTATTTGATTTTTTTGTTTTAATATTACATTTTTTAATTTTTCAAAATTTTTTCTAATTTTTCATTTTGGTGAAACAAATTAAATTGATATTCAAAGAAAACACAGACGTGTAATTTATATCTTTAATATTGAGAGCATCCATCGCTCTCCACCATCAGCATTCAGCAACTGCTTTTATGTTCTGGAATCGGGACAGTACCATTCTTTCGTGCCTTCTATAGTCTCCTTATCCGTCGGCGGAGTAAGTTCCAGCTGATTTTTCCTCTCTCTTCATAACCATAAAGCATTATTAAACACTAGGGTTGTTTAAAGCTACGAGCGTAGTAAGTGTTTTTTATTAATGATTATCGATCGTGTTTTATACAAAATTTTATGTATTTTAAAATAAATTAACACAAAAATCTAAAGAAAATCATCACTTTTATTCAACTCAATTTTAAAATCTCCTATTGCTTCCAGTTTCATTCCCTTATTCTACGGTGTGACTTTGGAATCATCATCCGTCTCTTTTGTTTAAATAGTTGTTTCTCATCCTCATTGACTTTTAAATCATCGGCACTATTGCTTTAAATAATTCGTTGTGTAGTTCCGTAACGTAAAGTATCCTATTTTTAACGCTAATTGGTTCTGTAACGGTTTACTTTTCATCACAAATTTATTATTTTAATTTTCGTTGTGAGTATTCCCATCTCACTCTAATAAACTTTATCGACTGTAATTTTAAATTTAAATATTTAATTAGACTGTGTCTTACTTGTTCCACATTTTGAAGAAAAAAAACTGCTGTGAACAGTTTTTATTTTTATTTACCGATTTAAATTTTTCAGACTTACACAAAATAGCGTTCAATACACATGTGAAATAAGTTATTACAGCACTCATTTACTCGCTACGCTCGTCAAAATACATGTTTATTTCTTGCTGTAATAGCCTCTATTTCAGCACTTGTATCGATTTATATTATTAAAGCACTTGTTCTATAAAAAGACTGACAGAATTAATTTTAGTACTTGTAATATTGATTTATGTAACTAAATTCACAAAAGAAATTTAATTTGATAAAATTTTAATAACTCAAAAAGTAAATCAATCAATGATCATGTAATCTAAATTTTATCATACATTCATTTGCCCTGAAATTTGTTTGGTTAAATAAATAGTATATATTTGGCTTAACAAATTATTTTGTTGGTTTATTTGATAAAATTACTAATAATATGTTAATTCGTTTGTATCCAATATTTGATCAAAACTGGTATCAACAGGTTTTAGATTATAAATGCTTAATCAGATAATAATCGTACCATACTGTCTAATAAACAAATTGTTCAAGGACCAGACTGATAAAAATCGGACTTTAGAAAGTCTGGTAGTACTTCCCCAAAATAACAAAAAAACAACTGCAGAACGCTTACGCCATTTTCTCGTGGTCAAATTTATTTTCATTGATTAAATAATATCATTTATAATTGTCTCAATAATGTTTGATAAGCTCCGACTTTCTTCTTCAAGTAAAAAATATGTCTTTTAATTGATAACTTCACATAAGATAAAAGGAGATTTTTGAATATTTCCTTATATTGTTAAATTGTTTAATATTATTTCCTAAACTTTTTAAGATAGGACATTTTAAAATTATTTTACAATTTTTTAAAACAATTAGTAAGTTACTTATAATAATGTAATGTTTTCAAAATCCAAACTGATCCCAAGCACTTGTTTTTGTTGATCTTTGAGATGTTAACATACAGTTAAGCTCCTTATTATCGACTTCCTTATACGCGGATGAAAAAATGAGATCCGATTCTTTTATTCGCGGATCTAATCGATAATCATATTGGATAAAATGGAATAAAATCCTCATAAATGTTACGGAATGCTAAAAGAAACGGAATGGTAAAATGCATCACAAATATTATTCATTTAGTACAAGAACTAAATACTTCTTTAGAAAAATTACAATTTTGTAAACCATGGCATTCATGATATTTTAAGGAACGCAACTCCTTAACATGGAACTTTCAGTGACAGTTTAATAAATTTTTTCTATTATAAATTTCCCTTACAATTCCTGAATAATGGGAGTCTCAAAATCAACCAACGAGTTTTTGACTTTTAATTGACTATTTTCTTATCTGTTGTGAATTTTCTATTTTCAAATTTTTTAAAGAGTTCTTAAAACTACTTAAAGAATGTGTGATTATTTACTTTTATTGTATTTTTAAAACATTTAAAAAAATAGCAATAAAACAATGTGGAAATTTTAATATTCAGTTATTTAACTGTACTATAAATTATATATATAATTATATATACCGTATGATCGGTGGGAACTAACCGTACACTACTAACATTAATTCTCTCCTAAACAATGTCCAGATCTGTACTACCCTAGTGTGCGGTGTCGAATCGTGGGTCTAATAAGCCATCTTATCCCGTCCCATCATAATGCACCTAAAATTAAGCAATTCTGATCTTATTTATATATAAATAAGGGCTATAATCCCAGAGTGGGTTCCGCACCACCTAACCTACCATAAAATAAAAATGACCTACAAATAAAGTTACATACATAATGAGTTTAAAAGATTTGCATTACTTAATAAAATTTAATTTTGAATGTCAAATTTCAGAATACAATAAAATTATTTTTATTTTAAGAACAAGTTATTAAATACAGTCGACTTTCGGTGATTCGAACGTCCATGGGACCTTTAAAATACTTTGAATAATCGAGAGTTCGAATTATCAAGTGGCTCCATTGCTGCTGCTCAGATTACTCAGAAAACTTTTTTAAGAGAAGAGGTGTCTAAAATGCTGCAAGAATAAATTTGCAACTTCGAATTGTCGATAGTAATTCGAAATCATCGACATCTGGATGATTTAGAATTACCGCGTGGTTTTGGTAAATAGCAAAGGTTCTTTTCGTTGGAATTATCAAAGGTTTGAATTATCGAGAGTCGACTGTACATAAAAGCTTAAATCAAAAATTTGTAGATAATAGTTATTTATCAAGGTAGAAAAGATAGGGCATTATTAAACAATTCTTTAAAGCACTTTTGCTATAATAACGACTTTGACAGAACAAATTTTAAGCTACAAAAATGCATAAAAAACCTTAAAATTAGATTATCTCATATAAGATAAAAGGACACTTTTTTTCTTGTTTTATTTTTATTATTATTGTTGTCTCGTTTAGCTCTAAATAGTTAACTGATGAAGAACTATTAGAAGAACTGAATTACATATTACTTAACAACTAAAAAATTAATTTTCTAATTAATTATGTTTTACAACTATTTTTGTACGGTACTGTGAATATGATTAATGACTAACGAAACTAGTTATCAATTATTTCAATTGTCTCCTGTTGCTATATGAATTGGAGTATCCACTTTAATGATCAGTAGTTGTCTACGTGATGGTAGTCTGTCCAGGTGGTTTATCTACAAAATCCAGTTGAATAAATCACCAAATAATTCGCATTAGATTATAGAAATGAGGTTATCATCAATTGTTGGCTAATTAGGGTCTATTTTTATAATTCTCTAATAACTTGTGACGTTCCCACTTGGGTTTTAATTACAAAAATCAAAACTATCCACCACAATGACAATGTTTTTTTTCAGTAGTCATCGTTCTTGTTAGTGTGGCTTTCGCCTGATAATATTAGACCGATAATCAATCAGATAATCTCGGCCAAGGTGTGAATTGTGTGTCTCACCGATAAGCCGGCCGTTTATTGAACGGGGCAGGTGAATTATGATCGATTGTTCGAAGGTGACGTCGATCGGCGGACGAGGGTCCAAGTTCCCGGTCGATTTTATCGCAGTGATGCGGTCATCCAGTCGTATGATATCAGCCGCCCGCCGGCAGCCCTATTTTACGGTCACACCTCATCAATAATCGTCCCCGAACATGATGCAATCTCAATTGATTCTTAACGCATTCCTCCTTTTGGAAGGGGGATAGAAAGACGAAGAAATGGGGCTAATCAAATTCAGAGCAATTGCCTTTGGTAATTTGTAATATTTTTTTGTAAAATCTGGAGGATGTTTAATCTGCCTTTTTATTTGTTGTTAATGATAATTATTTTTTTTGTTTTAAAATGTGCCATTCTAGATAATTCGAATTGCAATTGATAATGTTTTATAACAATTCTGCGGTAAAAAATATTACTTAATATATGTTTTGTTAATGTTCATTAATTTTAAATACAATAATAGGATTGTGACACAAAAAAATTGATGGGTCATAAAAATAAATATCGTTAAGCGACAACACGCCCCTTTTTTCTAAATCTAAATTCCCAATTAATTGGATGAAGCGGCTATATAACACCTTTCATTATTCGGAAGCTTAGCCTACCTTACTTTTTTTCCCGGATTTAGGACTCATCGTAAACCGAATTTCGACGAAGTTCTCCAGAAGAGCAAAATATAATGATAATTATAATAATTCAAAGGAGACAGAGCTACCGAACCATGAATTGCCTTTCTGGGCCTTCGATTGGTCTAAACGACAAAATAACGGCATTTAAGTTGTCGCTCCAAATTTAAAACACACAAAGCGGCTTCAATACTTGCTTTATTTTAGTTTTTAAAATTGCAGTCGATTGTAAATAAAGTACAGATTCCATAGACATGCAATTAGTTATCTAATTAGAGCAATTAATTGGAAATTTAGATTTTTGAATAGATGTGTTTCGTCGTGCTCATTTTTATGACCCATCTATTTTTGGTGTCACAAGCTTCTAAGAATATATAATTTATTGAATAATAATGAATTTTTCTATAGTAAAATATTTACTGTACTAGATTATCTTGATGGGGCCGGGTGGCGCAGTGGTTAAAGCGTTGCACAGAATTCAACTCGAGAGGGCTCGAACCGCGAGCCCTGATCAGATCGTAATTTTTTTCTTTCGAATTTCATTACTCTTTTTCACTAACAACAATCTGTGATTAATATTTGTTTAAAATAAATTTAACAAAAATAATACCCCGGCCTCAAAATTCCAACATCTAATGTCGTCAACATTATTTGCTCGAATTTAGACAGGTTTTCAAAGCTTGAATGAAATGCATAGAATCGAAGAGTTAAAACGGATCTTTCCAATATTAGTAATTTGTTGCTGTTCAATAAACGGATACAGATGAATTCTATTTCGGTGGCAAAAACCTGTCCATTAATACGCTCTATATAGAATCATATGTTCATGGTGCTAATCACATCATAACAAATAATGATTCGTAAAAACATGCTATTTAATTGTCAATAGTGAAATATTTGGCAAATGAATGGATAAGGCATTTGATAACTCCGATTACGTAAAACCAATTAGTTACATCTAGACCGGCAACAGTTGTTGAGTCGTAGAAGAAGATTATCTTGTAATATCGAAATAAATCAGTTATCTTTAAAATTTTAAAATGATTTAATCCTCTATAAAAAAAGGTTAGCTTTTCTTCATTGGTTTAACTTTAGTAATGTTTAACTTGTTTTCGCTAATAAAATGCATAAAATTGATATTATAGCACTATACTATGTTCTGTCAAAGACGTTTTTAGAGCACAAGTAAAAAAATTCTTTAAAGTACTAGTGCTGTTTTCTTATTATTAAAGTGTGTACTCCGAGAAGGAAATCTAACAAATTTATATGGAAGTCAGTTTTTTAAAGCCATAGTGTTTAATAATGCCTTATTTTATCGATAATGATCGATAATTATCGAATAATGATTATTTCTCCTTTAGCTCTTTTTCTCATAAAAATAGCTTCCGTTTAAAACATAACTTATTGTTTAGTTTTAATAATTTGTTATAATTCTAAACCAATAATGAATTGTAATATTTTGATAAATCTGGAATAAGTCGGTTTTGTTTTCATTTATTTATTTTGTAGATACTGTCCTTATTACGATTTAAAATTTCCCGTTTTTTACAATATTTATTCCGTTTAAATATTTTATTTATTGATAAAGATTGTTTCTGGTATGTACTATTTTTTATTGACTCAAATCAGATAAAATTATCATGATTAGACAAAATTTTTATAGAAATGCTTCGAAGAAACTATGTAATTTTAAAAGTTTATATATTTAAAAGTATATAATTGTTTAAAAAAATAATCATGTGTTAATTTTGATTCGAGAAGATAATTTGGTTTTTGTATTTTATAATTTAATATAGATTCTGACCTTTTCGAGAGAAAAAACTGGATTCATCATTTCCTATGCCGCCGCCTTTAAAACCGAAATTTTGAAATTGTTATAATTTGTTAAATCTGGCCCAAATCGGACAAAATGTTTTCCATATTTTTTCTTGTTAAATTTAAATATAGCTGATATGGGGACAAAAGTCAACAGCGTGGAGGCAATTTCTCTGCTGGATTTATTGCAATTTCCAGTTCAGAAATGGCTGAACTGCCTTGTTCGAGATTTGAGTTTCGCTAAAAATAGACTTTAAATTGTGTGTATATACCAAAGCGAATCCAATCGCCTCGAGAGATAATAGGGCTCACCCCCTGTACATCACCAGTTTTGTGGGGTTTTTTATTTGTCCAACAATAACATAGATTGACTGTAAATAAAAACTGATACAAATACTATGGGTACAAGTTTGATAAGGAAGTCAAATTGAAGTTATCTTTTCACTTTACAATTAAAATAATTTTGTCTAATTAAATTTTCTAAATTATCAAGTCCAATTTTTAGCTTTTATTCAAATGAATAGAATTAATCATTTTTCTTTATTTGGAATTTTTCTTTATTTTTTACCATTTATGTATTTAAAATTGTCCTCATAATTACCTAAACAATCTCTAATAAAATAAGTGATACTATTTTTTTCGATCCTATTCACCATGGAAAAGCAACAAAAATTGGACAACGTTTCCAATTTTTCCACTGCTGATAAGCGGCCAGAAACCATCTCCTGCCAGCGCTTAATCTAGAATGGCTATTAACGTCACTCAAATTGACATCTGAACTCCAGGTTCCAAGCTCCGAAACCGACCAGAACCGGTTACTGTTTATTCAGCTCACGACTCTTTGCAGAGAGGCAGTTTGTGATCTGTTGTCTCGCTTTACCCCGAGTCTCGGGCGCCGACAATCCTCCAGGCGCTGTAATCTCATCTCTGCCTTATCACTCGCTTTTATTCAGAGAATGAGCTTTGCAATCAGAGTCATTCTTTGTTGTTTTGTAGTTGTGTGGTCAATTAGGAAACGATTGTCTCTTTAGTAGATCCCCAGAAAAAAATTCCTCGAATTTGATTAGAGCATCACAAATTCGATTGGGATAGTAGAAATGATTATTTAATCTGGATTTTTCATTGAAAAATTTCCATTATGGTATTTTTTTGGACTTTATTGAATTGATTTATTTTGTAATATTTGGTTTGTATGATTTTTTATTTTAAACGTGCCATTTGTATAATTTTATAACTTTTTTTAAAGCAACTAAAAATTGTATAAACTTAAAATATCTTAAAAATATTTCACTTTTTTTAAACCTAATATTTTAATTTGAGTCAAATTTTAAATTTAAAAACAAAATACTGGTCTCCTTGAACAAGACCATGTAGTATTAAATATTAATTGATTTCTTATCTATAATATAGTGGGCTTCATTTAATTATAATATTTTTAATAGAATTATATTTAAGTTCTTATTTTAAACGCTATTAAATATATTTTAAAGACTGATAGCTTAAGAATTGGACTTTTACTTTCCAGAAGTATATAACGTGTTATAATTCGCGTACGTTACTTTTCATTGATTAATGATATCAATTATATTTCTGTGAATGGGATATGATAAGCCATTACTCTTATTCATTTATAGAAATGCTTTCATACTTAAGATTGTGTAAGTTATATAGTCAAACAAATATTTTCTTAATAAAAGAAACTTAAGGGCTATTGAATTGTTTGCTATTTTGTTTAAGACAAATCCTGATCTGTATTAAAATGATGAAATAATGATGTAATAATATTCAAAATTATAGGATTCTGATAACTCTAAAAAGTTATGTACTAATAAGTAATAACTGTAATCATTTAGTCATTAGAAGCTCAATGGATCTTCAGCTCTAAGTGCGGGATTACCTCCTCAGAATTTAATTTAATCATCATAAGTTTATCAATTCTATTTTTAGTTTGAAATTGTAAACTTATTCTATATTTATCTCTAATGAATTTAACAAATTCATTAAATTGTTTGTAATTGTTATGAGCCGCCATTGTTCATTGTTAAAGGGATCTATAAGCTGGATTTAAATTTGTACAAGTAAATTAAATACGATTGAAAACGATTAATGTAGATTTTCTAATGAAACTATTTCCTTTTTATCTGGATATATTTAAATTATCCTCCCATAAAATATCCCGATAAACACCTGAATAGGAGATAACCGTTTCCTGACATTGACTCCATTAAAAAATAGTGATTAGATTTGCTAAAAATTGCTCTCCAGCGTCCAGATTAAGAAATCATGAAATTGGTGTGACTAAAAATAGCCCCCGATGTTTATTATTTGCCGAATGGCATTGGCTATCGCGTCCTGGAATTTTGCGCAATCATTTTCCGTGTTTCGTTAATTTCAAAAACAAGTCGTCGTCGGCGATGTCGTCGTCATTGTCGAGAAAGTCGTTCGCTGCGACGACGATGATAAGGGTTTGTTAATTGGTCACACACGAGCTCGGAACCGAACTACATAGAGCCAGTCCAGTGGGGGGAATTTTTCATTTTTGTTGTTCCTATGCGGTCGATCGACAACAAAGCGCTCACGATCTGATAATGGATGATTAGTCTGGAAATCTAAATCGAATTAAAATGGAATACCTTTGCGCTGGCTGGGTTTTTCTGTCCACATGCTTCCTTAGGATGACTTTGAATTCCTTAAGCCCTGTTGCGTATTATCAGTCTGACAAATTACGGTACTATTTGTATTGTTTTGATTTTTAATCCCTAATTTTACTTTTATCTTAGTCGGTTTTAATTCCCCTTATTTCAATGGTGTTCCCGTAATAGAATAAAAAATATATTCCCTTAATGAAGGGCTGTAATTTCGTTTGCTTTTCTTTTAAATCCACATTAACTTCTAATATTTTATATAATTTTTTATTTGGTCCATTTTTACTTCCCCTATTTTCATTTACGTATCCAATATTTTAGTGAGGATTAGCAAAAGGATCATTTGAGATCTTTAATATTATTTTTATGTAAGTTTTGTTGTAAAATACATTGTTAATATATAATTTTTGTATAAACTACTTTTCAGTAGCTTAGTTATAATTGAAAAATAAATTTCACTTGTAAAAAGTTAAATTCTACGGGCTTTGTATATTTTTCTGTTTTTAATATTTTCTATTTGTTAATTTTGATTAACTCATTACTTTTAATGATATCTAATTTAATTTTTATATTCACGTAGAAAATGACAAGGGATTTGTAAACACCAGTTTTAAAGATTAATTCAGTATTTATTCAAGAAATTATCGAGATTACACAAAACTCAACTTCACGTTCATTTCATCGTCTAACTCAATCTCACCTCAAATTTCTCGCTTCGCCAGGGACTCTTCTTCTACAATCATTCCACCTATCCTACATTCATATCCTAATTTTTCTCTATTTGTTGATTTTTTTTATATTTAGAAAGAAAACACTAAACAATTTCACAATTCTAAAAAGGGGAACTATAACTGGACTTTCAGGGTTTAGAACAGAAATTATGGGAGCTATATCGTAGTGAGATAAATATAATCCAGTTAAATTCGGTTGTGGACTGCTGGAGGTTGGTCTTGTCTGAGCCCACGTCAAAAGATATGCCTATTTTATTATTATTTTACTTATTGTAATTCATTTATCACTTCCAGACCGCATTATCATGTGTTTGTTTGTCGAATTACCGTTAATTAGCGGCCAATCCGACCGTTTATTAACTGGCAATGTCTTGTGCAAAATCCCGCCTGCCCGATATATACAGTGAAGCCGTGTGTTCTTATCAATGAGCACTTCTTATTCCTTATCAGGTCTCTCAGTCTCGGAAAATACATTGGCAAAACTGACAAATACTCTAACAGTTTAAAACCCAATTTCCATACACTGATTAATTGGTGTGTGAAACAGTTTCATATTTCTGGCCAGACAAGGCGCATCTCTAGTCAGTTTCAAAATAATAGTGGACTAAATAACACCTCTCGGGAGAACATTAAAATATATTAAAATAAATAATAGAAAAACGAGGAGTATTTTAAAAATAGTTGTGCAGTTTAATGTGAAAGTTTGAAAGAGAAATTTGATTTTAAAACAAAATGTTGATTGAAAATAAGTTTGAGTCCCGTTTGGGACACCCGGTCTACTATCAGGCCTCCACCCTAGGATACTTACACCCCTTCATCACACCGCCCTACACCAACAACTACGACGTCCATCCGATGATCAATTCCAAGTCTTATGCGAATGAAACGCATTTCTCCTTCGATGGATTTTTAGGATCGACTGCCTATCCTCAGTTTCCGACGCCACCGCTGTCTGTCTCACCCAGCCCTCAGCTCACCAGCTCCAAGTTCCAGATTGATCAGCTCTTGAATCTAAATTCTAGCGACTCAATCATGAGGACTTCTTCTGTGATAATGAAAATCGAGGATCATCGAATTTTCGAGGTGGATTCCAAAGTCCTCGACGCTGCCACGGTTCCAGCAGAGTCCACAGTCATCGCTTCACCCACCAGCACCAAAGCGGACCCTTCCTATTTTGTGTGCAAATGGGACAAGTGCTACAAGTGAGTCACTTTTACAATTAGTATTAATAAGAAAATTCGATGATTCCCACCTCACTATAGAAAGCATTGACCCATTTCCCAATATCACCAAACCCGATTAGAACGTATTGTGCAATCCACACCCGTTTCGGTGATTTACAAGTGACTGTAATGGTAATTTGTTGCTGTTATTAGATAAAAATGCAATTTCATGTGAAAAAAGCACGAGTTTGTGTTAGATAAGTTGTTTGGATTAAATACTTCAATCAATTGATTAGTTCGTTTGGAAATGATTAAACTATTATTTTATACTTTTTATTGGCTAAACACATTATTTGCCTAGTCATGTCCAATAAATTGAACTGCAAATATTGGCTTATTTTGTATGAATCAAAATATAAGTTTTTATTTGATTATGATTTCATAAACCAATAATGGAAGTTTTTTAAAATTGATAAACTTATTGATAAACTTATTTTTAAAACATGTGCTTTAAAGCGATTTTGGAATTTTTTTAAAATGATGTTTTGATATCAATTGCCTTATTCAGAATATAAAATATTACATCATTATTGACAAATCTAATAACTTTTCAAATTGGTGATAAGTTTCAAAAAGGACTCTTACTAGTTATGTAATCCTTATTTTTCGTTTAAAGTATATATTGTTAAATAGATAAAATAATATAAATATATCCTTAACACATGAAGAATGATTTCTATTTTTTAAAGTGGTATGTCAGTTTGTCATTTTGAAGAAAAGAACTTTTTTAAAGTACGCCATTTTAATTCTTAAAGCTCATTTTTTATTGTGTGTGTTTAATTCATTCAAATACTTCATAGTTGAATATTTAAAAAGGATTTGAGCTTATCCCTTATATTAGAATCTTTTATTACTAAAATCTTTCCCAATGAATTTATTTAATTTTTAAAATTTTTAGTCCAAATTATTTCTTTGATTTTTTAAGACATCCGCCATTTTATAATTCAACAGTTATATAATTTCTAATTATTCTTTTGGTTACTCCAAAAAATGGATTACATAATTGTTATTCTTCATCTAAATAAATTTATCCTGTCTGTTCGCAAAATATTTCTTTATAATTGCAATTTATCATAATGTATTTTTATTAAAACATTCACAGCTTGACTAAGGTTGTAGATAGTAGATAAAATCATACCATTGGAATGAATAAGCAAAACCGCGCAATATAGATTCTTTTTATTTCCAAAAGACGACAAGTCCAAAGTGCATAATAAAATGTATGAAGACAGAACTGGATAGAACCTGAAAATCAATTAAGATCTAGCCTCTTACTAATCTTTCTTTATTGAAATAGAGGCAATTTGTTCTATAATCTTTTCTGTAATTTTTATTGGGATTTATCATTAAAACTATAATAAAAATAAAATCTTAATTTTTGGAAATTTAATAGAAAAAAATAGAAGTCCTTATCTAACATTAAATTTGAATTCGATATAATCAGGGTTAAGAATTCACTATAAAAAAGGTTGTTATCTATGGAAAGGTGTCCATATTCTTTTATTCAAAAGATAGTTGATGAAAAACGATTTTTAATTATTGATTAGAAGGAGGATGTCTTGAAAAAATATAATAAAAATTTATTAATTATTTGAAGGATTTATAATATATTCAGTTAAATTACTTAAAATTTGTCGTTTACTTGAAAAAGTACACTTTTTCTTTATTATATAAATTCTAAAAGTCTTTAAATTTATATAAAAGTCCTCTAAAAATTTAATTTAAACACGAACCTTAAATAAATCAATGCAAAATCCCTCGAATGACCTACCTTTCTATCCAAAAATAGCCCTGTTTTACTAATTCACTTTCCCTCTTTTGTAATTACAGAGTATTTACCACCTTAAACGAGCTTGCGGGACACGTGACTCAGGCGCACGGAATCTCTGGAGTGAGCGGTCATTACTACTGTCGCTGGGAGAACTGTCCCCGCACGGATCGCGGCTTCAACGCGCGCTACAAAATGTTGGTCCACGTTCGGACGCACACCAAGGAGAAGCCGCACAACTGCTTAGAGTGTAACAAGTGCTTTTCGCGGGCCGAAAATCTGAAAATCCACATTCGCAGCCACTCTGGAGAAAAGCCGTACGTTTGCCCGGTGGAAGGCTGCAACAAGGCCTATTCGAATTCATCAGACAGGTTTAAGCACACGAGGACCCATTCGACGGACAAACCGTACGTGTGCAAAGTGCCAGGATGCAACAAGAGATATACAGATCCATCCTCTTTAAGAAAACACGTTAAAACCTTCAAGCACAAAATTGTTGAAGAAGTTGTAGTTGATTCGACTACTTTAACCGACAATGATGAAGACAATTTGAGTGACAGCTACCAGCAGAGGGAGGAAATGCAAACGATTGAGGAGGAGTCCAGGATTAATGAGAAAATAATGCAAATTGACCTGGGAGAGAAGAACTATTCTTATAAACATGGACTGGAGGCTTACAGATTAGGAGCCATTTTCACGAACGTTGCCGATTCACAGGGCATCCACTTAACGGACTGGAGCCCCAATTCACCCCCATCCAACCACAAAATGGAGATCGATTCGCCCCTCGACTTGCGAATAAAAAACCGTGATTTTTATTAATTTATTATTCGAGTGTATTTTTTGCTAATTTTAAGTGTTTTTTCTGTTTGTTTTAAAACAACTTTGTGCGTGTCTGTTTGTAATTTATATAAAAATTAAAATGTATTAAAATGAAGTAAATTGTCTGTTTTTATTATGACGTCCCTGGTAAAGATGGAAGAGATGGTAAATTTCCGCCAGACATTGGAAGTCCCATCATTTGAAACATCCCCACGTACAGTTCTTGTCCGGCGAAGTTTGGCATTGGCGGAAAAGTCGGCATCGATGGAAGACTCGGGCCTGCACGTGCCATTTCTTTATCGTTTTCTATTCTGCCGCCATCATTATCTGATGTATTATTGTCACTTTCTTGAGGCGTAGGTGCTGCAATATAATTTAATTGGTGTGATTTTACAACGTTGTTAATTTGCCAGACATTTTATTAGTTTTATTTGCTTTCTAATGACTAATTACGAAAAGTGTAATACAACTGGTTAAATAATATCGTCCGTATTGCATCGAGAATCTAGATCATGTTTTTTATAGTACGAGGATGTGGAGTGGATAAGGAAGCATAATAATATAATTAATTTTTATTAAACAATGTATTTTAGGTTAAATATGTTCATAAATCTATAAGATAATTTCTATATCAGTTTTAAATTGTGTAAGTACAATTTCTTTTATTTCATAGATATAGTAAATTTTATTTGAATTTCTTTAATACTATGTTAGCATTTAAATTTGAACCAGTCGGTAGAATAGAATTAAAAAAAAAAACAGATTATTGTTATTTATTTAATTTTTTAAAACTTGTGTTTTAGTACCTCAATTAATAATAATAGAAAATGGCATCTTTTCAAAACTGAATCAATTCGATAGTTTTCTCAAAAAGAAGAAATATAAGAGCTGTAAAACGATTTATGAATAAAAATGAGTTATCTATACAAATAAAATATATCTATTTAATAATATGACTATTATTTAATAGAATATTTTATTTGTTCCCTGGATTTAAATGTTTATAAGTAAAAACTATTAGCAAATAGACGTTTTTGCTTTGTCATTTGTGTTGTTATCTTTTTAATTTAATATATCTATAATAAATGGTTATAACTCCTTAAAAAGTGCAAGCTTTAATTAACAGTTTACAAATTTTAAAGAAATACAATTTTTGTTAGCGTAGATATAGTTAAATGAATTTGCCAAACGACATTTAGCCCTCAATTTCCTGAATTTTATTTTTAATAAAAAAATTTCCTGTTAAAAGGAGAAAACATTGTTTAGATCAAATTACTACGAATTATTATTGTTGTGTGTGTATAACTGCTTTTTTATCTGGAGTTTCGTCGGATTTTTAAGTAAATACAGTTGTCTCTTGATAATTCCAAACTTAAAGGACTTTTATAATATTTAATATCTAGTTGTTTCAAATACGTATATGAAATGTTAAATCAATGATAATCATTTTTTAGGGATTCGTGACAATTTTGAATTATAAAGAGGGTTGGAATTAACGAGAGTCGACTGAACTATTTATTCAAAAATGTCAAAAGATTTATATAAAATCAGTGATAAATTTTATTAACTATAATATAGTTATTTGTACTATAAGGATATAAAACTGAGCAGGACATAAATTATTTTGCACTTTCCTTTAAAAAATTCACATAAAACTAATGAAAAATTGTTTTGCCGTTACAAAGTTCTTTATTTGAACGGTTTTCTGGTACTATTTGATCGTTATAACTGCCTGGATTAAAAATTTTAGTTTTTTTCACCAAAATGGCGCCAAATTTTGATTTTGAAACCATTTATTCGTAGTTTATTATTTTCCTTTTTTCATTAACAAAAGTGACGCCTTATGAAAATTAAAACGGTGTAAAAAACTATTCTCTCGATTCGAACTTACATTTAAAACATAATTGTTATGTAATAATGATATTATTAAATACATCAAAAGTGTTAAGTATTAAAATTAGGTAAATTTGTTAACAACTTGAGAAAATAATAAACATTTTAGAAGTATCAAACTAACTCTGTATAGTATGTATTGTATAACAATAAATATTAAAATATTTTTCTTCTAAAAACTAACCAATATTACACAAATTTGGAATTTATGTAGAATAATTAAAAATAACTTTAAAGAACTGAATTGTATTTGCATTGTCTAAATTTTAAAATCTCTTAAGGTTTATAGTTCAATTTAAATGAGTAATTTAACATTGAAACGTTTACTCGTTTTTTTCTCGAAAATTTTCCATTAAAAAATAATTTAAATGTAAATAAAGCTACTTCCTAATCACTTTTTCTACTAAAAATCCAATGTTTGGAAATAAATCCCAATGCAGTGTCAAAATAATTAAATTAGATATATTTACCACAAAAACACAAATGGCAAACAAAGGAAACCACAAAAATCCCCTTAACAAAACTGAAACTCATTTTAACGCTTAAAAAATATACCACTCCACTAGCTTTTACTCTAATAAAAAACTCACTTTTTCCTTTCCTTAAATAAGCGGGAAATGGTAAACTCCCACGGCGCAACTGGATAAGAACGAATTACCATACAATGTGTGCATTGAATTAAAAAGTGCTTTATTGATTGGAAAGTACAACAGTCGTTAGATTAAACGTTGCCCCGCATTAATTGGGACATGCCGTCTGAAATAATTTTTAAAGACTTTGTGTCTTTGTTCACCGAATCAATTAGCAGAGCCATCGCCTTTTGCTGCATTCCCAAGAACGCTTTCATCTCTTCCGATGACTCTCGGTCCAGAGTGTATTCGTTGGACGATCCTCCGTGAGTCCAGAGGTTGCGCTGCATTCGCATTTGAGACAACAATTCGCTGAGTCTTCCCTTGAACTGAGTCGGGGCAGAAACCAAAGCTTGCATATTCTCTAATTTACTCCTTAATGTCTCCTCCTCTGGCGATAAGGCAACTCCCATTTTTCGAGTACTTTCCTGCTTAACAACTATCTGAAAGAAAGAAAATGTGGTTCCACGTTGTTAGATTAATAGAACAACATAATTAATTTGTAATTATATATTGGGTTAAACATTTAATCATTATTATTACATTATTCAACATTCTCTATAATCGAACGACGTCTACTTACAACCCGACTGCATTAAACATGATTGACATGCATGAAATTTTGTTTTATCAATACTAGTAATATGTACTTCATTTTATCAACAGAGGTTGATAATAAAAACAAAATTTATTTTATTTTGTATATTTTTTTATATTTTTAAAATTTTTATTTCCCGCTTTTACTAAATTTCCTTGAAAATTTTAATAAAACAAATAACTCCATTATCATTTACTATATAAGAATTCAAAAGCAAAGCAAATATTTGTTTTATTTTATTAACCAAACAATTTTGGGCACCAAAAGATAACTAGAAAAACGTGAGATTCCGAAAAGCGTTTTGGCAATAAAATAATCAAAAGTAGGGCAAGTAAATTTAGCGGTTATAAAAATAAAACTATTATAGTATTTTTTATAAATAACACAAGCACGTGGATTATAGTCCCTCTTATCTAGAATAAAATAAAAAGCGTAAAACTATTTTAATTATCTTTCAAACAAATGTTATTTAATTTTTTATAATTACATATATTTTTAAAAATAGAAATATCATTCGATCTCCCGAATAATATTTGCAAAACAAAACTGAATATCTAATCGAAAATCATTCAAGGCATTATTGATTTGTAATAAATGCCCACTATCTGGTATCTAGTGGAAATTAAAGTAAAAACCGACATTGCAAAGTTAAAAGCTCAAATTGTAACGTTTATTAAACAAAAAATCATCAAAATGAGATTAGTTTTTTGTATTTCTAATTTATAAAACAAGAATAAAAATTCATAATCTTAGTAAAAAGTTCAATGACATCGAATTAAATATAATATAAAAAAACTGTATTTCTTAAAAAAAATATAAAACATAATATTAAAATAAAATAATAAAAATTCCAAAGAACTTCCAAGACTTTTCTAATATTTTCGAAACCATTTAGTATAAAATTGTAAAAATTTGCAACTTTAATTTACGTCATCTGAAGAACAAACATAGTTTTACAAAGAAAATTATACATATTGCAAAAGTTTTCCAAACGTAAATTGCGCAGATAAAAATATTACTAATACTTATGGGGGTACAAGGCAATTTAACAGTAAAAGCAAATATTTAAATAAAAACATTAAACACTTAATATCTTCTCAAAACATAACTAGTTTAAGTTGGTTATAATTTTTTCCGATCCGGTTTCGGGCGCAATGGCCTAAAAATTAATACCATAAAAACAGTTACAATTTAATAGCGAAAATTGAAACCAATAAATTCTATTAATATTTTGACTTCTTAATTAAGGCGGACTAATTAATTTATAGCTTTTATATTATGTAAATGATTTCCATGATTAGTATAAGATTTTCCAATAATATGATTCATTTTGATACTTACAAACACGGTTTTGTTTTCAACAGAAATTAAAGGATACTTAATTCATTGTAAAGATTAAGATAAGGGATGAAACCCATTTTCATTTCGCATCCTACGTTAAAACCAAATTTGGTTCTTAGAAAATCCAAGATTTCTTATCGTAAAGCCTTTACTATGGGTTGGATCCAGTTTTTGGGCTTTGCAACTGTTATGATAAATAGGTTTTGCTGCAGGGCTATGATTAATAGTTATTTATACAACGAGCTCGATAAGATAAGGGCCTTTTTTAAAGCACTCGCAACAATCGTGGCTTAACCCTATTGTTTAATAATGCTTATCGACCGTGTTTTATGCAAAATTTTAGGCATTTTCAAATAAATTAAAACAAAAATTAAAAAAAAAACATCCGTTTTCTTAAAATCAAATTTAAAATTTAGTTATCTTCTTTACATTGCTTTTGTTTCTTGTTCTAATTCCATGGGAAGATCGAGAAAGCTATATTTTGTTTCTCTTACTTGCACATAGGAAATATCACCTTACTCTTCAGTTTAAATAGCTGTTTCCACTAACAAAATCATTTGTTTGAAAGAGAAATCCGATTCGTACTTTTCAATTAAAACGTTATATTTAATATCGAAAAATCCATTACGCTGTGAAATCATTCACAACTGCAGTTAAACCATACACAACAAAAATGCATATAAATTTGTTGATTTATTTCACTGGGTTCATACTTTAATAATAAAAAAAGGGCATTAGTGCTTTTTCTTTAAAGAATTTGTGCTCTAAAAACGTTTTTGACAGAACAAGTTTCAGTGTCATAATGTAAATTTTATGCAACAAAAATGCATAAAAATTTGTAAGGTTCAAATTAAAAGTTATTTACGAGGATCTAGAGAAGGAAATCGTGGGAGTTATTGAGAATACCTAGATCCTTTGCGGATGTGCGAATTAGTTGCATGAAAAGAATACTGGTTCTCTAAATGTAATCCTAGATGCCATTTGGCTAATATTAGAATTTATATATGATATACCTTACAATGAGCAGGCTGCGTTTGAGTTGACAGTATAGTTTTTATCAAACGGAATTTAAATTAATTGTTGAGATTATAAAATTTGATAAATATTAGGGAATTTTATGTCCGTAGATAGATAAAAGTGAAGTGTATCGTTTGGTATAATGGGGTTACTGTTTGGTTTCGCCTTTTTGCTCGAAAATTGGAAAAAAGAAAGAATTTTTTATTCTTAGAAGAAATTCTAAGAATAAAAAATTCAAAGGTTGCTTGGAGATAATTATGTGGGTTAGAGGATGGATAATTCTTTGCGAAGATTGGAGAGTGTATGACGGATCAATTCAGGATCTCGTTACATTTGTTGGAGCCCACTTAAATTGGGATGAT